>CAAE01009476.1:0-16794 GCA_000180735.1 Tetraodon nigroviridis | reverse complement strand
AGAAGCTTCGAAAACTTCACTGGCAGCAAATGAACGTGGGCAAAAACTCGAAGCTGACGTTCAACGAGGTACCCGGTGTCTGTCGCTGGGTCTTGCAGAGGCACAGGAAAGAAAACCAAATTTATTAAACGGCCAAACTGTGTAACCCTGACCCTAATAAAGAAAGGGATTTGTTTTCAACCGTAGCAGTAAAAAGTTACGGGCTAGTGCGGGGCTGATGCGTAACCCGCCAAAGCTGAAAGGAAACATGGAAACAACCGAGGCAGAGCGGCTTCACTGGCGCGACAAACGGCTCCAGGTCCGCCATGCTTCAGCTCGACAAGGAAACCTACCGTAACAGGGTCCAATGGCGCACTGCAAACAGAGAAAAGCGGAGCCTAGACTAGCGCCGGGGCGTTGCAGACTCCCTTCCTCGGTCCAAAAGCGCACAAACGAGATCAAGAAGGCGGGTTCTCCAAGCTCGGTCGTCGGTGGTTCAGGCCGGGGCTAGTCAGTGAGAGAGAGGGGGAGAGAGAGTTTGGGTTCCTGCGCGGTGAGATATTAAACCGAGATCCCAGATGGCTTACCGAGAGGCGGCTGGTTGTTCCGCCAACAACCGCATGGAGGTCTCGGCGCGGAAACTACCGTGAATTCCCCCCACGCGGTTGTGTCCCGGTGATAGCACAGAGCCTAGATTCAGCGAGGTTGAATAACCTAAACCCGGGGCCGAGGCTGTTTTTGGGGGGGCACAAATACCGCGTTTACCTCCCGGTGCTACGCGCAGTTTCTCCCCCGCTCTAGAAGACACGATTCGGCTATGGCCGACCTCGTCTGTACCCTCACACAGCGGTCGGTGGAAGCAGCTACTACAAAGAAGCTCCCAGGCGAGTGGCTCTAAGCAGGAACAGGACCCGCCAGACGCTTGTTTTCGTGTTTCAGCTCGTTATTCTGTTCAGCTTTGACGTTCCCTATCGCCATGTTGGCAAACCGAGCGGCTGTTCTGGTCCGCTAGCTTACCTGTCTTTCGGCGTGAGCCTCGGCGTCGTTGTGGAGGAAGAAGGGGAGGGTTGAACGATAGCCAGCACTGCGCCGTCGGTCCCGGGCTCCAGTCCCCGCAGAGATGGTCCTTCCCCCCGCCTCCATCTCACTCGCCGTCTCCCTCCACTCAACACGCAGCAGCTCCTCTCTCTCCATCCAACCATTTCGCCACGCAGACGTCCACACTTTCCCGGCGAAGACCACAGCTCCCGTCACTCTTAACGGCCACTTTGTCAGACCCGCAGCGCCAAGTTTGCAGCATTATATCACATCCCCGACAGTGTGATTAAAGTTAAAAAATACAACAAGCTCTTCCAACACCGCAGCAACTCCTGAATCAACACGATTTCCCTCCCCTTTTTTAAAAAAAGAAGAAGTTTGCCTCTGTTACTTTTATCACCCAAACGCCCCACACAGACGGAGCGATCGCCAGGTATCCTTGCACTCTCGATTCTCCCTTTTGGAGAATTGCAAGCGGCTGTTTGACAGCTTCATTTTACCCCCGCATGTTTTTTCTTTCCAACTCCACCTTGTGTGTTTGTGGGTGGAACCGCCACCGTCCAATCCAGTCGGCCTGATTCAGGGAGACAAATGACTTTCAGCCACTCGGCCTCGTTAGACTGTGATGAGTTCCTAGGCTGTCGGAAATCTCTCCACTGTGTCTTAAACTCACCCATTCTGACTTTGTTTCCTTTTTGGTGTCTGTTGTTTTGCATGTATGCAGTTGTAACAGTTTCTGAGCAAAGCTGTCGAATTTGTTTAAATAAAGTGATTGAAGTATGGCTTGGCGCTACCAAGCGAGAACCTCAATACTTTTGTCTTTTACTGAAAAACCGTGAAGGCATCATCCAACTGAGAAGCGGCCTGTATTTCCTGGTACCTGTCTCTCACCCCTGATAGGACCGCGGATGGATTAATAATAATACAGGAGGAGGAAAAAAAAAAAAACCAATAAGGAAGAATAAAACTTTATTACTTCATTAAATGAAAACCCCAAGCATGTACAGTGTTTTAAGCACACAAACACACCAAAAGCCTCTTAAATTCTTGGTACATTTACAAATAGGTGTCAACATCCAACTCAAACAAACCTAATCATCCATTTTCTACCCATTCTACTGCTCAATTTATTATACCTTAAAAGCGATTACACACTGAAAGATATGAGTGTATTAAACCTCTTAATGGTCTGCTGTCTAAAATATAAATTTGTCAAGCTGTTGGATCAAAAGAGGCAAACCTGAGTGACCCTGAACAAATATGCCTGAAGCAGTCATATTTTACCATGAGCAAATCTGCAAACTATATGGCAGTAAAGAAGAAGAACAACATAAATGGCTCATTTCACAGCTAAATGACCTTGCTTTAAAAATAAAATGCATCTCTAGCTCCATTAAATAACTTAACAACCAACAATAAAGAAACTAATAATTGTAGTAAACACTAACTAGTGCGCATGTAGAAATGGGGAAAATGTCAGAAAGGGGAGGACTTATTCCACAAATCAGTGACAACATGGACGTGATTCTTTTTCTCTCTGTTGAGGTCATAAACTCAGACTTGGCTGCGGCGATAAGAAAAGAATTTTTAAAAAACAAAACGTTGAAGTTAAAAACATTTTGAAACTTTATGCTCCCATATAGTTGTAAAGACAAATATTATTATTAATTTATAATTATAATTATAATTATAATTATTATTATTATAATAATTATTATTATTGTTATTATTATTATTATTATTATTGTTACTGTTATTGTAAGTATTTTGGGTAAAAGTTGTAAGTGCTACATTATTCACGGCAGTGGGGACTCATCATATACGTCTACTCCAGGTTCCTCCTCAAAGGTCACTTTGGCGTCATCAGCATCCAACTGCGGCACAAACATCTCCAGTTACAACAAAGAAATCTGCTTCCAAGATTACAGCACACTCTAGTGTGGAGGGGAATGTGGCAGATCCAGAGAGGTACTTACACATTTCATCTCCATGGCAGAAAACACCCGGCCAGTCATGAACATCCGCAGAGGGATGGTGAGGGTGAGAACAAAAGGTAGGGCCAGCGAGAAGTCACTCATTTTCACCACCCACAGGACGGCCAGACACAAGATCTGGATCAGGGTGTATAAATGCATCCGCATTGTCTTCACCTGCACAAACGACATGAGGAGAACGCCCGACATGGGAAAAATAGCTAAATGCATGGCAGCTCTGTCTTAAGACGGTTCCTTGTGGGTGTGAGATTCTGAGGGCTCATGTTTAAGAGCTAAAACGTTGAAAATCTGTTGCACAGGGAAAAACTGTGACCTGAAGAGAGTCAAATAAACAGTAAAAATCTGAGCCACATCTGAATAGATGGCCTACATACTCTGGTGGCGTAGGCGTCAGACGGGTGGTATTTCTTTGGCGTAATTAGCAGCAGTATTCTGTCCCACATCTGGATTCCGCTCAAGGAGGTAATCCCCATGTAGAGGAAAATGCCAAAGAGGGCTGTCATGGGAATCATCTCCAGAATAGGCCCCATGTAAATAGAAACACCTGAAAGTCACAGAGACGTTCAAGGATTAGGAACAGAGGCCACACTGTGCCCTGCAATAACTGCATCAGCACGGTAGATGGCGCCACTTACCAACCAGGAGGGCCACGACAATTCCACTGATCCTCTGCTCGAGCACCTTTTCAATCTCCGGTTTGGGACCTTTGGACATTACGGTTAAGGCATTGGCGTGGGTCACAGATCGCACGGTGGCTGCACTCAGCCAGGGAACACCAAAAATAGAGGAGACGCCCCCCATGGTGACCAAGACGAGCAGATCCCAGTGAAAACCAGAGCCTTTCACCATCATTCTTTCAGGTTTGCTCACAATCAGCCTGAAAGTAGGAAGCATCTAAGGTTACACCTAGAATCCAGATGAGGTAAAGTTCAAACTGACTGTTTTTATGATGTTACTCACGTGGTGATCTGGGACTCCAGGAAGATGAGGATGAAGACAAGCAGCGCTGGCACGCAGCAGGCACCCATCATCCAGACGGGGAATGGCTGATTTTCTCCCAGAGGGCTGATGAACCATCCTCTGGCTTTGGGGTTGGACACCTGGATACCATCAGGCACCACCAGTTTCTGAAAAGGTTGACACGTGAAACAGACCAATCGGTCAGAAAAGGCTAACAGAAATGTGTGCTGCTGTTTGTCTTAACACCCACCTGAGTGTAGGCATCCTCGATGCAGATGTCAATAGCGATCATGACAAAAATGGCAATGGGGACTCCAAAATCTCCAATCAAACGACGAATCTGATGAGGAAAACCACGTACACGGAACACAAATCACATCGAGCTCGAGTAACCTTTTGACTGCTTTTTTAAAGTTTTCTTTTCCAAAGAAGCTGCACATTCTCCAGGAACAGAAGTAGATCTTACTCGCCCAGGGAGGAAATGACCAGTCTTGAAACCACGCAGAAAATAGGCGATGGAGAAGCAGCCAAACATCAGGCACATGGACAGCAGGGCCGTGTTGGGGTAGGGCCTCTCCATCTCCTCCACTAGAACGGTGATGTTGCCTTCAGGATGATATTCCATTTTCTCTATGAAAATTGGGTGGAAGGGGTCCTCCATGGAGGTGTTCAGGTGATCGTAGTTCAGGATCAGAGGATGGGTCTTGAAGATCTGAGGGGAAAGGAGATAGCT
Organism: Tetraodon nigroviridis; assembly: GCA_000180735.1. Taxonomy (NCBI): domain Eukaryota; kingdom Metazoa; phylum Chordata; class Actinopteri; order Tetraodontiformes; family Tetraodontidae; genus Tetraodon; species Tetraodon nigroviridis. The sequence goes on along the minus strand of CAAE01009476.1, from coordinate 12,090 downwards.
TAAAGGTGAGAGACAACAAACACAACAGGGACGGAACGGATGGTGGCGATGAGACGAGAAAAAGAAACCTTGATGAGCTTGTTGAAGGTCTCGTAGATGAAAATGAGAGAAATGAGGATGGAGAAGATCTCTTGAGTGAAGCGTGAGATATATTTGACCAGGAAGCTGCCTTCCAAAGCCACGATGAGGACGACGATCACAATCAGCCACATCCCCACCCAGATCCGGCCCACAATGTACTCGATGTCTTGGGACTTGCAAAACTAAAGTTGGATGAACAAAGGAAAACAGATGTGAATGAGGAAAAGATGAATGGATGAGAACTCCTTTCAAAGGTCACCCACGCTGTAGAACGCTTCCTCAAACAACAGCAGGGGTCCAGAGAAGCCGATCACAAGGACAGGCTGGGCAGCGATGAGGCAGAAGATGATCCCCTGGACACTGGTGGAGATCATCAGCTCCGACACGCCCATCATCTTCTCCGTTTTGTCCGCTAAAGTTAGAAATTTGTTGGGACTTAATGAACTCCTGCAGACGATTCGAGGCTGGCTGCGCAGCAGAATACAGTTTTACCCAGAAGTCCTCCAAAAGTGATGGCCGGGGACAAGGCGGCGAAGTAAATGAAGATGATGGCAGCGAGGACCTGAGGGTTCAGGGCATCTGTGTAATCGCTGATGTAGTGGCGGTAACGGCGCTTCAGGTCTTTTATCATGCCCCCGAACGGATATCCTGTCCGTGCCAGGGGGTCCTCCCGCGGCGTCTCTGGAGGCTTTGGAGCTGAAATCAAAGGTTTATTAACCCCGGGGAGAACCAAAGAAGCATCAGCACAGAAGCGCTAAAGTCTCACCGTTGAACCTGTCGCCAAAGGCAAGCCGGGTGTCGGTGGGGCGGAGTCTGTCACGCAGCATCCTCTTCTGGAAGCTGATGATTGGCTCCAGCATCATCTTGTCTTGGATCTCAGTGGGGGGGATAACAATGCTGCAGTCCATGAAGTCTGCGATGGCGTTGGTCACATCTTTTTCGGTCTGGGCCAGGAAGGCCTCCAGACAGAACACCTGTCATGGCAGAACGCTTGAACACACCCGCTGACCTGGTCTGGGAGGGATGACACAATCTGGAGCTTTTCTCTCACCCAGTCGGCCATCAGAGCGCCCATCGCACGGCCGCTTTCGCTGTAGTCCACCTCGCTCTGGCTGGGGCCCACCAGAACAAAGACGAACCGAACGGGGACGGGAATCTCCAGGGCAGAGTCCATCACCACAGAATCAGTCAGCCTCACAAAAGCCACCACCGGTTTCTGCAGGAACTCCAGGACACCTAAAAGACAGGGGGCGTATTTAAAGCCTGCTTGGAGCAGACAGGAGGAACTTCAGGCGTCCAAGTACACACCTGTGAGGACCACCGAGGCCTCCACGTTGTCGGAGCAGTCTCTCTGCGGGAAGGACAGCAGGGGAGTGTTAGTACGCGACTGGTGGTCACCCGTGATGGACACAACACTGAAGTCTGCACCTTGTTTGTTACGGAAAAAGTCTGCATTTGAATGTCCCCGGTTTCGGTCACGAGAGTCCGCCAGACTGGCTGAAAGGACAGAATGGATGGGCACTCCAGGCTTGTTTGCTCATTTTCTGGCAATGTTGAGAAACGGAGACAGACCTTCGTCTCATGAGGAGAGCCCTCAACAAGCCCTCCCGATCGCTTGCGCCGATCTCGTTCTTGCTCAGCAACTCGTCAACCACCTTCTCCGCCACCAAGGAGAGGCTGCTGGTGTTCAGGTCGAAGAGGAACGCACCTGAGCACATTTTAATCGCTTTTAACGGGACATAACTACTGGACGTGTGGTGATTTGTGCTTCTACAGGTGACCCAGGCTCACCGGAGCTCATTAACTTGCGCAGCTGGAGCAGACTCTTGAAGGTGAGGAAGGACACGTGAGACGGGCCCCATTGTTCCGTCTTGGGGTTAAAGTTCTCCTCGTAGCCCAGCCAGCGAGCAGTCTCCAGCCACCGGTTACCCTGGAACTCATTCAGCTCCACGTAGGCCTGTGGCGGTTGGAGCGAAACAGAAAATGAGGCTTTGCAATGACTTCTGTTTCCAACGAGTCCAAATGGCAGCCACTGACTTGAGCATCTCCTCTTGTGGTGGCGTTAGTGTTCACGTTCAAATAAGCTGGAATTAAGAAGAGAGGAAAAAATGAGGTTAGCTTAATCTTAGAGGAGCCGTGCTCGCTGAGGAGAAGCTACCCTCTGGATTTGCGGGGATGATGATGGCCTGCAAAGGTGCCTCTTTCTCCTCCTCTTCCTCCACCTGCAGCCTCTGCTGGTCCCCAATGGCACTCAGGCCTGGTGGAGCCCTGATTGATCAGACAAACACAAGTTCGTTTACCCGGGATAGGATTCAGTTCACCCCTCTGGCCACTGGAGGGCGAGCGAATGGAGCTGCTGTCTTTATCGTGGGCGCTCACAAAGATAATTTCCCACCCTGAGGCTGCACGACCGCGCACTTGTGCACATGCCTCATGCAGATAGAGAGCACCTCCTTTGCAGAAAGGAGCTTCTGCTACACTGTAGCATTCATCTTAGATAAACAGCATTAAATAAGCCCAGGTGTAATTCCAATGTTCCCCCTGTCGTTTAGGCTCACGCTGTCAAGTCAGCGAACACGCGAGGGGTGAGACAACACACTCAAAGTACAGATCAGGATATGAGGAATAAATGATCTGAAACAGACTAAAACTGAATTCTGAATCTCTGTGTAACAAGGCGTCATCAGACACTTAAAAAAATAAGAAGATGAGCAGCTCAGCTGCAGCCAGGAGATAAAGACGATTGTATCACACACACACACACACACACACACACACACACACACACACACACACGTCAGAGCAAAGAACCAAGCTTGAAAAAAGACTTACAACATCATTGGAGAGGAAAGGTCTGAGTCTCCATATGATACGTCACTGCCCTGAGTCGGAGAAAAGATAATAAAAGAGGGGAAAAGGATGAAAATGAACAGATGGAAATCACTGCATGAAATGAGTGTTTGTTTCGTGTGACCTGTTAACGTCACAGCCAGGAAACGTGGACTGACCTCCTCAAAACTGTAATTTTCCATTGATCTCTCTGTTGTTGAACCTTCAGTTCCTTTTATTCATTCCCTGTGACCGAGAAAAGAATGAATCCTACATGATTTGAGTGCTAACTGCAGCAGTGGCAGCAGTCCGGTTTCGGTTCCAGCGGGGTTCAGCTCACTTCTGGGCTGCTGGTTTTAAGCACTTATTCATTTTCATCCTGTAGCATTAAACCCTTTGGAGGACTTGAACCGAGCTTGAACAGAAGCAGCAGCGAGTCCTATCTCTGGGTTACACCCTTCCCCAAGCAGCCCGGAACCACGGCTGATCTGCTGCACCAACAACAATATGAGCAAACCGACTGATTCCTGCAGGTAAAACATGTGACCCGGGCATGTGACCCGGGCAGCCTCCCAGCGGCTTCGCCAGGTGAGAGGTTTTAAAATATTCAACGCTTACGCCCGACAACCTCTGAGCACGTTGCAGCACAAACGCCAAGCAATCGCAATTTAGCAGCAACAGTTTTGAGGCTAACGTTATGCAGATATAGGTGCCTGCGAGGAATCCCCCCCCAGCCCAAGTTTATCTGCACGGCTTTTCCTCTGTAGTTAAAACGCAGCTCCTCATCGACCTCTGCAGACATTAAACCCACACACGGGCCTTCCATCTGACCTCTAACCTCTCTAACCTGCCGTTCCTCTGCCTCCTGGCCACACCCTTACCTGCGTGCAGGTCCCCCCACCTGGTCTCCGGCGCTGGAAGCAGGATGACGCCTGTCCGTCAAATGAGACGAGCCGGGTGATGCCAAGCGCGTAGCAGAGAGTCGGGAGAGAAGAAGAAAAATGGAAACACCCATATGAGGCGATAAGGCCTCCGTCAGAGAGAAGCAGCCCTATCAGTTGAGGACACCTTGAGGCTGGGATATCCCAACCCTTGTTTGCCCGCTCCACCCTCGCCCGTGAAGAGGACCTGAGTGAAGACGGGGGCACAGAGAAGAACATGTTTGGGCCTGAGGGACAAACCTCAACCTGTCTGAGGGCCTCAGTGGGGGGTAGAGGGTTGGTAGGTGGGCAACCTGCCCTATCAGGAGGAGAGCACCCGGGTACGTTGTGTTGTTGACGTACCAGGGATTCCCCCCAACCTGGGGGGGTGATCCCCTGCTCTTGAGTAGCTCCCAGCTCAATTAAACCAGTGGTGAGTTAAAGCCATCCGCTTGGCCCCAGAGTTGGCTGGATGACAGCCCCACGCAGGTCCTGAAATCTTTAGCTTCAGCTTCATTTAGACAGCACCTCTATGGCGCTAAAGTATGACTCTGATAGTTGTTTGTCCTCAGATCACGTCTGTTTCATTCCATTTTCAAAAAACACGTCAATATATAAAGGTCAAACTTGGCAACAACACTAATGTGTGTCATTACCAGACATTTGGACACGTACACGCTCCTTTTTCTACTCAGTCATAGTCAATGAATGTCTTTCCTTTGGACATGGGGATGTAAACCTTCTTTCTTACCCTATTTTCTAGACAACATGTGACTCTCATCTCCATTTTCAAAAATTTGTGTCGACCGGACGGCCCATTAGAGTAGACAAAAGCCTCCTTTTCTGCGTGCGAGCCCAAGCCCACGGTTCTGATAATTGATTTCAGAGCCCACGCAGTGGTGAAGGTGTAGAGTCAGAAATGAAAAGAACGGAGAGGCAGATGATCTGCGTGCATGTGGGCAGTCATGTGAGTCTGCTTAGACGTCTCAAGTCAGTTTCAACACTTGTGTGATTTTGTTGTCTCAATCAGCCTGTCGGAGCTCTGATGCATCGCACACAGATGTGAAGACGCCTCCAAAATGGAGGACGCTAACCTGCCGTATTTGGAGGGTTGTGCTAAAGACGGTTAGCGTTGCTGAGAGACGCCGCTGAGCATTATTTCAGGAAGATAAAGGAACTGCTGAGTCATGTCACCTCAACGGAGCGTCACCAGGGAGTGTCAACAGAGGAAAACATTCCACCGCTAGCATGCTAACCTTGGTGGTGAAGATTTGTGTTTTTTTACTTGTGCAGATGTTTGTGTTCTCTGTGAAAAAGTGTACTTGATTCAAAACATGTAAATAATGTCCACCTGCCGGTGAGGGACACACGCGAGGGGCCCAGTTCAACCCGCCTGAGAGCTGCTGTTATCTGCCGTGTCCGTATCTCCACGCACAGCTCAGACACTCCCAGGCTTCCTAAAGCTGCTTCAGGCCGTCACGAGCGTGACGCCGTCACGTTTAGCTCCTTATTTTAGACTTGCGTGGGCCTCAAAGCCCACAATGCTGACGAGAGTTGAACAATAATGCTATTTTACAGCTTTTAGAACTAGAATAAGCCAAACTAATCATTTAACATCGGCTTTAATTTCACAGCTGCTCCATGAAGATTTTCCACGTGTAATAATCCATCTTTTAATTAAAATTTAAAAAAAAAAAAAAATCCTGATTGGATCCTTTTCTTTGACCGTCTACATCTTTTTTAAGCTCTAATGGAGGTGTGATGAAGGCGGCGAGTTTGCTCTCTATCAGAACAAACAGTCGTTGTCAGTTATCACCAAGACCCAGAACAGCAGCAAAGACCCACCTAGTCACAGCATTAACACGCAGCTCCTTCAAGACACCACGAGACGCCGCCGTCCACATGACCTACACGCCACTCCTGCCTGACACAGCTGGAGGATTTGAATTAGGCGTTTAGCTCTGCTCCAGAAGCACCTCTGGGTGTCCCGGGTTCCTCCACGGTGGAACCGATCTGCAGCCGACAAAGAGTGGGACCAGAAAAGTTCACAGCTCTGCTTCACACACGCTCGACGTGACAAACGCGTAGAATCGCTCCGATCACCATGACGGTGTTCTCGGCCTCTCAACTGCTTTGGTTGCTCCCATGGAAAATTAGTACTTCAGGAGGAATTAGTCACAATTCACTCGCTTAATAACGACAACTGGACCTAATTCTCACCCTCGAAGTGCTTGATTAACTTCTGTCAATAAACCCTTGAAAGGGAACCCAATCGAAATGTTGCTACACAGGCCTGAAAGTCAAACAGTGTTGGTGCAGGTTGCCATAGCAACCTCCCACAGGCTCCCCTGGAAAGATCACCAAGGAATACTTCAGCAACAAACACCGTGGCAATAACAACAGCCTCCTTCCGCGTTTGTGCACGGCATGTTCGGAAAAACCCAACGAGCAAAACGACGGTGCACATTAGCTTCTCTTTATTCCAAGTCTCCAGTTTTTAAAATACCAAAAAAGAAATTCATTTCATTCAGTGTGATAGAAACAATAGTGGAAAAAAGATACAGAGACAGACCTGGGCAGAGCTGATCTGGGGTCTGAGTACAATAAAAACAAAACACATTCCTTTAGTTCAGGATTCACACTGTTAAACCGTTTTGTTGCACTTGAAAAAGTTAAAAAATAAGAGCGGCCCCTCCGGGCGCGTCCGTCCCCTCGTCCCGTCTCGGGTTCCAAACGCAGGTGACTGCAGGATGGATGCATCGCACTGTAACCTGCCAGGTTTCGGCCACAGCGGTCATTGGCATCCTGAGAGACGGCGCTGAGAACCGAGAGGGGAAGCGGAGGACGGACGCGCCGGCGGATCCAGGTCCGAGGCGGCGGCCAGGAGGGCTACATGATCACACAGGGCGGACGGCTTTTGGTCAACTTCTCCACAGGCTTCCCATCGTAGGCACACTGGATCACCTGCAAGACCTTTGGAAGAAGGCAAAAACAGCAGGCTGTTGATGTTCAGGCCCACTTTTCGAGCTATTTAACCGGTTACTCACGTCGTCCTCATAGGGGAAACCGCCCGTTTCAAGCTTGGAGAAGACGAGCTGCTCGTTGATTACAATCTCAAAGCTGCCTGCACAAAACAAGAAAACGAAATCAGGACATCGGGTTGGTCCCACGCGTGGTCGCGCTTTCGAATCAGAGCTGTCAATCAGCCGAGCGGCGAGCCGCAACCTCGGCGCTTTCCTCACCTAATCTCCCCACGAAGCCGGACACATCCGCGTCGAGAAACTCGGCCTTCACAACCCGGGCGAGCTCCTCGTAGCGGGGTCCGTAGCCTCATCCGCCACTGCAAAAGAACACCAGAACCCCAGAAAGCCTCACCGTCATTGTCGGCTGCTGCCATGATTAGCCTCACAAGCTAGCCATGCTAATCTAGGTAAACACCCGTTTACGTTACGATTTACAGAGCAGAGTCAAACAAAATCAGAAAACGTGTTTAGCCTAAAACGTAAACAAACTAAAAGACTTTTTTCAGTACCAAAATTCAACTATAATTTTCACTCCCATGGTGGCTTCACTCCCACGGCTGCGTGAACTACGGTCCTCCTCGGTTTCTTCTTCGGTGGTTTTTACGACGGCTGCAGCACCGGTGCGCTCGCTGATGCTCTAGTACAGTCCGGAGAGGGGCGGAGCTTAACGACAGCTGACTGACCATGCGTTTTTAAAACGGATTAAAAGACCGGATTCATGGCCGAGCCGTGATTGATGGCCACGGAGGCAGAAAGCCACATGTCCAGTCACGATTATGGCGTGACGCCTCTCTATTCAGCCGCGTTTAAGGATAGAAAATGTACTAATCAACTGACCAAATCACTTATTTCAGTCTTTCAAGTTTTTTTGGATGCAGAGTGAAAGAAGAGGGCGATTAATATCGCAAAGCACCTTGGACCATCCTTATTTGTTCCAGTGAATGTGACACATGAGGCCACATCAGGTGCCTCCACGGGTGAATGAAGCTCATAATTCACCAAACACCCTCTGGGTTTGACTATGGTTTGGTTCCTCCACGTTTCCCTGCCTGTGCAAACGGCGTCTGGTGGATCATAAATGATCTACGTGCTGGGCTGGGTGGACTGTAGACCTCCTCAGAGGAGTGGTTCTGCCACCAGCGACTGCCTTCCAGTCTGATCACTCATTAAACTCGACCTTCAGACTCATAAACACACAAAAACAATCCTCTGTTGTCAGCCCAGGGTTTTTTTTTTCTGAAAACATGGACTAAGTGATATTTCCCACAATAACCGAGCGCCAATATGTCAGACGGAGAGCTGTCGCCATGTGAGTAGTTCTTATCCTTCACAATAACATTCCAACAATAATAGGGGCAGACTGATCTGTTAGCTAAAATTAAAATTTGCGACCAATCAAAAATGACTCCAAATGGTTCTTTCACTCTTTTTTAATATCTGTACCACTCTTTTTTCCCTATTTTTCCCCGTTCAGGGTGTCTACCGCAGTTGAAAATCGTCCTTCTGGGTGGCAGAAACTCCGGGAAGAGCTCCTTGGGGAACCTGATCCTGGGGAAGGAGGAGTTTGTCACCAGGGAGCGGACCTCCTGCTCCCGCAGGGTGGGTGTCGTGTCGGGACGGCGGCTGACGGTGGTGGACACTCCCGGCTGGTGGTGCGACTTCAGCAGTCGGGACACGTCTGAGCTGGTGAAGCGGGAGATCAGGAGCAGCGTCTCCCTGTGCCCGCCGGGCCCACACGCCTTCCTGGTCACCGTCAAGGTGAGCTCGGGCTTCTCAGAGCGGCGCCGCAGGGCCGTGGAGGAGCACGTGGGCCTGCTGGGCGAGGGGGTGTGGGGCCACTGCATGGTGGTCTTCACCTCCGCACCAGCGGGGAGGAGGGCGAGCCGGGGCAGACGCACCTCCGCTGGCTGGTGGACAAGTGCGGTCACAGGTGTCACACCCTGGGCTCGGGCGGGGACGCGAGGTGGCCCAGCTGCTGGAGAAGATCCAGGAGCTGGTGACGCAGAACGGAAACCGAGCCTTCGAGACGCAGCACGAGGTCCTGCAGGCGCTGGCGGAGGAGAACCGGAGGTGGGAGGAGGAGGCTCAGCAGAGGTTTCTGAGAGTGAGGGAGCGCAGGACGCAGGTGAGAGGTGAGCTAGCCCCGCCCCCTGCCATGAAACGCACCTTCCTGATGAACCGTAATGGCAGTTTTTGGCGTTGGGGCCACTTTTTCTGATATCCCAGTCCGGTTTGTCTTGGAGGTAAAGCTCCAGCTGCAGGTGAGGGCATGAGACTAACGATAACGTCTCCCCGCTTCACGGCTTCTCTGCTGATCCTTCCAGAAAAGCTGCGTCCCGTCACCAACATCCGGATCGTGCTGCTGGGAGCCAAAGGCTCCGGGAAAACCTCCACCCTGAACACCATCCTGGGCCTCCAGGGGAGCCCGGCGCCGGGCAGGACAGCCCAGTGCACGACGGGAAGAGGCCTGGCGTTTGGCAGGCTGCTGACGCTGGTGGACACCCCGGGCTGGTGGATGAACTACTTCGGCCACGAGAGTTCGCGTTTCGACCGGGACCAGCTGATCCTGAGCCAGTCCCTGTGTCCCCCGGGGCCGCACGTCTTCCTGCTGACGGTGCGCGTGGACAGGGCCTTCACGGAGACCTACGGCCGAGCCGTGCAGGAGCACGTCCAGCTGATGGGCCCGCTGGTGTGGGACCGCGTCATCGTGCTCTTCACGCTGGGGGACTGGCTGGGGGGCACCACCATCGAGCGGTGCGTCGAGAGCGAGGGGCCGCCTCTGAAGGGGCTGCTGGAGAGGTGCGGCAACAGGTACCACGTGGTCAACAACAGGAGCAGAGGGGACGGGTTCCAGGTGAGGGAGCTGATCCGCAAGATGGAGGAGATGCTGGCGGGAAGCGCCGACGGCCCACATTTTGAAGTCAGGAGGGAGGTGATGGAGCAGATGGAGGAGAAGGTGAGGAGGCAGGAGGAGCGAGCCAAGGAGAGACTGAGGAGGAAGGAGAGACAACGGCAGGAGGGGAAACTTCAGCCGGGTGAGTCGCCAGGACTCCGGTGAACCTCGAGTTCTTCTGCTCCTCTGAAGTGAAGGTGAAACCTGGGTCTTCTCCACAGGGAGCCTTCAGCCTCTCCCAGAGCTGAAGGTGATGCTCCTTGGTGGGAGCCAAACTGGGAAGAGCTCCTGCGGAAACACCATCCTGAGGAGACGGAGCTTCTGCACCAGCGTGTCCACCACCAGCTGCAGGGAGGACAGGGCCCAGGTCTTCGGCAGGTCGCTGGCGGTCCTGGACACTCCCGCTTGCTTCTCCCTGACCTCCGACCTCCTGGAACCCGCCCGCGTTCTCCTCCTGGTTGTCAACGTGAGCTCGGCGTTCGGAGACAGCCAGGAGGAGGCTCTGGAGAAGCAGCTGGAGGCAGCGGGAGCCGGGGTGTGGAGCCGGGCCGTGGTCCTCTTCAGCCACGGCGACTGGCTGGGCCCCACCAGCGTCGAGCGGCGGGTCGAGAGCGAGGGCGAGGCACTGCGGAGGCTGCTGGAGAAGTGCGGCAACAGATACCACGTCCTGGACAACAAACACTGGGGCGGCGGAGCCCAGGTGGAGGAGCTGATGGAGCTGATGGAGCAGATGCTGATGGAGGACAGACCGGATGTTCTCCGCGGAGGAGATGGCGTTTGCTCGGCAGAAGAGCCGCAGACGGAGAAGAGCTCCAGGCGCAGCAGACTGGCCCCAACCTGTGGGTGGAGCATCTACACGTCCAGGGGTCCGTTTCACCGCAGGTCTTACTGTCTCTTCCTTTCCTTCACAGTAACGGAACCAGGAACTCCCTCCAGCGCTCTGGTGCCACTAACCAGCTCAGACACTGGTGGGCAGATGGTGCCACTGGGAGCCGTGGGACGGGCTGGACTGTCCTCCAGAGGTGCTGGTCACAGACACAGACTCAGGTGGAACCCGAACCTGCTCGTCTGTTTCTCTGCTGACCATCTCCACCTGAGGACCAACGAGAGCCTCCTGGACCGCTTGTCTCCGAGGCGTCCCAGGATGCTCCTGGCTTTACCTCCATCACACCCCAGGGCGTCCGCAGATCCTGCCGGCGTGGGTGCGCGCTCCCTCTGCCACCTGCAAGCCCTGATCGACGGCTGGGACCACAGCAACCTGGAGGAGCTGGAGGCCTTCATTGACCTGTACTTTGAGATGGTTTGGGAACAAAGCCTGGGCCCACCTGAGTTCCCGGAGCTCGAGGAGCAGTCAGGCGTAAAGACCGGAGACGAGGAGGTGCTCTTGTCCATCGACAGAAAGCTGTCGAAGCTGGAGCTCCTGGAGGACATCCAGAAGGAGCTAAAGGAGCTAAGGACCAGTCTGGAGCACAGCTGGAAGCTCACAGAGGAGCTCAGGGAACACAAACACGATAAAAGCGACACATAATCGCCGATTCAGCGGTTATTATTTTAAGTTCGGATCGGGGAGAAAGTGTTCCGACTTCTGTCCACGCGGGGGCGCTGCCACACCACCAGAACGTCCAAAAGTTCGATTTCAGCGGTTAAAAAGACTAAAACCACCAAATTATATCAAAAAAGTGTTGGAGTTATATACTTAAGACATCTGTTTTTTAAGGAAATTTACCGGATCACATTTGTGTAATGTATTATTTAAAATATAGATAAATTGATTTTAATCAGTCAACCTGTCATAAAAACATGCACCATTTCCTTGGTTAAAGCAGGAAGATTAACTACAGAAAAGCACAGATAGAAGCTTCGATTCACATTATCGAAAGAAAAGAAGCTGAAAAACCTAAAGTAGTCTGTAATTGTTGAGTCTGCCTAGTTTAAACATCAGCTCTGCGGTCATCCCCAATAAGCTATGTTTCCTGAAAGATCCAGCTGGGCTCCATTTTCATTTAGTCAAAAAAAAAAAAAAGAAATAAAAAAATTAAAAAAGGGGGAGAAAAACAGCAAACGTGGGAAAAAGAATCAGCATAAAAAACTTGATAAACGCAGCAGCAGAACAAGAAAAACCAGCACATTCCTGCAGCTGTGAACCATCTCAGCAGTGTGTGTGTGTGTGTGTGTGTGTGTGTGTGTGTGTGTGTATGTGTGTTGGTGCTAAACAATCCCAGAAATACTGGTTTTCTATTAACCTGGTGTAAATTTCAGAACTAAAAGCACGAGCCTGAAGTCAGAGTCTGACAGAGGAGCCGCAGAAGCCCACGGTGCACGTGGAGGTCCTCGTGCACGTCGG
>CAAE01009472.1:46433-64942 GCA_000180735.1 Tetraodon nigroviridis | reverse complement strand
CTGCTAACCTAGGTATTCCTTTTGACTCATGAAAGTGCATATTTCCCCTTTCCATAATAAATAAATAAATTTAAAAAATATTCTGCCACTTATTTTATGCCACAGAGTTTGTCTTTTTGCAGGTCACAATATAAAAGGGCAGTACAGGGACAGACAACCAAGCAAAGTCAAGGCATTTCAGACATGACCCAGAATGTACTGATGCTCGGATAGCTATCAGTCACTATTTCTCTAAACCAAGACATCAAAAAGCAAAGGAAAAGAAATCTTCATCCAAATGTAAGAAAAAAATGTCACAGCAATCAAATGGTAACTCAAATTAATTTAAATTGAAAAAAAACAAAACTATTTGGATGAGTTTAAAATAATTCTTTCCCCAATTGTTTTCACTGACATTTCCACCCAGTCCTTCACCTGTCACTCCATCATCACAACGCATTTTGTTAAAAATGGGTCTCATTGGTACCATCCATGTTCTCAGTCTGAGGGTGTTTGCCCAACAGTAAGAAGAAACGGGGGGAAAAAAGCATTTTTGTTAAAGACGCCTCGGGCGCTATTATCATCACAGTTACTCACAGCTGCCAAATTTTAGTGGGCAGGAATGAAAGTCCATGGGGAAATCCTCCAGATGCATTGGGCACTCTGCATGCACAGTTAACCTGCATCCAATTCACAGAAAATGAAGGAGACTTTGCAAATTCATGAAAGGTAAACAGCACAGATTAGGCACGCTCTAAAGACTGACAGAAAAAAGAAGAGAGAAAAATAAAAAAGAACTCACAAGCCTCATGCACTATTCAAGACTCTTCCCATCTGTAATGCCTTGAAACAAAAATTATTCATCTTAACTGTCAACAGCAGAAAGAGGTAAACAGGTACTGCAGAGAGCAGCAGAAATCCAAGGGTTTGTGTGTTTATGCTGATATTGTTACACTGGCAATTTTCTAATTGCTTACTCTGCGTCGCTGTTATATGCGCAGCTGTTGTGTGAGGACCTAAACTTCTCTTTTAAACACATCTGAGCACACAGAACATAAATGCAATATTTTGTGCAGATGTGCTTTGTAGCCTTGGATTACCTCATAGTGTACAGGAGTGTCCCATCATCCTGGATCCTCAGCAGCTTATTGGGCATGGTCATGTTATGAGCCACAGATTTCTTTCCGTTATGGAAGAAGGTGTCCGGAGTCCAGATTTTACTTGCCATCAGGTTGTTAAGGGGCAGAATATTCATCGGACCGTTAAATTTCAACCTCTCGTCCTTCCAGCTTTGGCGGAAGAACACATCAATGGTGTACTCCTGTGGGAGGGAACAAGATTTTTCTTGAATTTGCTGAAAAATAACCTCTTTTAGGAACTCAGAGTGTCCCAATTCTCTGTATTTAGAGCTGCAGCTCTTCACAGGTGGCTGGAACTGCCATTTTAAAACCGGTGCACTCCGTGACTCTGTGCTGCAGCATGGAAGGTCGTGCTCCTCGACTGACTAGTATAGGATGTGACATGCTTTTGACATAAAAACCAATTCAGTTCAAGGAAACCAAACCCAAAGAGAGATTCTGGGCAGAAAGCACTGACTCATGTACAGGTGTGAGTGTGTTTATCTGTATGAATCACATATAGCAAATGTGGATTCCTTTAGTCTTTGTGTATATTTGTGTGCATAAGTGGGTGTGGGTGTGTTTGGTGTTTTAGGTGTGTGTGTGTGCGTGTGTGTGTGTGTGTGTGTATGTGTGTGTGTGTTTTTGTCACAACTGAAGAGACTTTGACATTTACATGTTGAAACGACACTGAAACTGTCCTCTGAAAACAAATAATGGCTTTCTCATGGGGTTGTCCTGGCAACGACAAGTTATGATGGCAGTAAATCTAATACTGCACCTCAAAAGTCTGACAGCACAGACAAACACAGAAGGTCAATGTTGAAACCTGGGGTTTAAACTTGATTCATGCTGGAACAAACCCAGTCTTTCTGTTGCCCGAGCTTTCCTTTATAATTAATTCTGTCTAAACAGACAATTTAGACCTGTAGATGAGTATTTTGAGCTATCTTATGGCTTTAAATTAAAAAAAAAGTGTGTTTTCTACTTTTATTGTATTGTATTTTAAAGCCAATGTTGCAGTTTTCGCATGTAAACGAGTCCCGCTTGGCTACTTCATCTCTATAATGTGTAAATATAATTGTACATGCCATAACAACCAATTTTTACTATCCACAAATGTCAAATTAAATTCTTTGAACCCTTATTCTTAAAACACTTGTTAGATTAACTTAGGTTGCTGTCATGATCTTTGCCAATGTGAGTGAGGAAAGTTCTGTTCAGCACTTATCTTCTGCCTGTCCACCAATTTGACACAACATTGCACAAGCTTCACTTGTCCAATATTAGTGGTGGCCTAGAATGTGTTTTTCTACCTTGAATAATTTATTATTCTTTGTCCGAGATGGTGGTTTATGTTCAGCCAAGCGGCTCCAGGTTACAGATCCACTGCACTGTGCTCCAAGCAGCCTTTACATGAAGGGTTCAATGACTCGGAAAATAGCTCTTTAACAATCACAGGGACGTTGATGACACCATGTAAAGGTGGGTGCAAAGCTTGAAAATGATAAACAGGGGAGCTCAGTATAAACAAAGATGTGACTAGAGCAACAAGAGGACATATTAAATAATTTATAAGATGAAAGTTCTCAGATGAATAGACATTGTGCTGCCGGGTGGAAAACTCGTCCCACTTTAGTACTGCAGCGCGTGTGGAAAGACCCAGAGAGATGATGCATTTATGAAAGAGGGAAAAGCTGCAATGGAACTAAAAATAAAGCTAAGAAAGGTTTTTTGTTTTTTTTGGTAAGTGCATATGAGATAGGACTATCCCGAACTTAAGGTTTAGAGTGCTGAGAATCTCCAGTGTTTTTAAAACAGATGTGGGAGAAGAATTAAAAAAAAAAAAAGTTTTATATCTGTTTTCATGATCTTACCATATCTGTGTCTGACACTGGTCCAAAGCTGGTGACATAGATGTTTGTCTTTACCTCAGTTATCCTGTCTGGAAAATAAACAGCAATTAGAAATGAAACAAAGACTCTTGGACTGACAGAGAACCTATTATAATGTGCAGCTAATTAAAGAGGTATAAAGACAGCCTATTATAGTATGATCTTATTTACAGCCAAGGCCTTAATGAAGTGATGCTAGTGCTAGCAAGCACTACAAAATCAAAATTAACATTGCAGGATAATTTCTGGGAAATAATAGCTTTACCCACAGATCCTGTCAGATTCTTTTAACGTACATAACTTTTAAAACACAGAGAGAACTACTGTAAATGTACATTAGGACTTGTTGACTCACACAACTGCTTTCTACTCTGTATTGGACTGACATTCTAGTCTCAACCACCACAGACTGACTGGTCTTCCAATGTCTCTGTGTGTTTGTGTGTCTTTATTGAATTTACTACTTGTGAGGTATTTTTCAATGTATTTCATAAAGATCTTGTGTTTTGCAAGATTTTGTATATTTTTATACTGATCTTAACTGTATTTGCAGTCCACCAGCCAACGAATGAAACAAGAGGGATCTGAGGATCAACCGGAAATAGCACTATAAAAATGCAACTTACTAACTTTATTGTTTAGGTACACTGAGAACAAATTGGTGCAAGCGATGGAAATGCAAATGAGCTTAACTCCTTGAAGAAGGGATTCAAAAATAAAGGCAAACAGTAAGATCACAGGCTGATCTAGCATCTGTCAGGTTTCTCAAGACAATTCATAAGGTTGTTTCATGTGTATACCCTCTCATGTGCCTGTATGCAGTTTCTGGCACAGGCATGTTCTTGATGAAATGATAGATGTTCTCCCTGGGGGATCTCCTCCCGGAACTGGATTAGGACATCAGTCAACTCATATGCAATGTGGCAGTGTTGGATGTGGTGATGTCCCAGAGGTATGTGATAGAGTCAGATCTGGGGGACGGATGAGCCAGTCACTAACATCAATGTCTTCATTATCTAGGAACAGCTGACACACTCCAGCCACATGTGGCCTGACAGTTACCTACCAGACAAACTCCAGACTAAGGGCACCAATACATGTTCTACTAATGACCCATCACTACTCAGGGTACCTCAGGCTAAGACAGGGATGTCCAAACTATTCCACAAAGGGTCCCATGGCTGGAGGTTTTTGTTCCAACCAATGAAGCACATACGTCTTGACCAAAGAGCTGTGTTGGACTCAGATCAGCTGAATAAATGAGTCATTAGCTGTGCTATTGCATGGTTGGACAACAGGGGACCAATTACAAATGCCAGGTGGGTGCCCCTAAGAAGGAGCCAGATAGGCAAGATAGTGGTCTTGTTGTTGGAATGTTGCCCTTCTGCTCCTCTTCTTCTCTCCCAGTGTACTGCTCGGCATCCTGGTGTCCCCTCGACACCTTTGACATGGTGCTGGGAGCCTTTGCAAACCATTTAACTACTTCTCTGGGCAGCAGATACCAACTCACACTACCACTAATTGTGAGGACTCTGAACAAATGTGGCCACCACCTGAGTCATTACTGCTTTCTAACTGGACAGGTTAAGATCCTGAAAGTGTCTCGGTTTATGTTTCATCTAGCCTTTTGAGTGATGTAGACCAGGCAGCACAAAGACACACATCCACATACAGCAGGTCTTCTTCTGCTCTGCTGTTAAATATTCACTCTGCAGATCATTCCCGACACCATAGAAAACAGCCAATTATCGACTCACTGTCAGAAAACAGACACACCAGTTGATCTCTCATATATCATCTCAGCGCTGTCACTGCAATTGCAAATGTTACAATCACAAGTGAAAGAAAGAAGAAACAAAAACCTGACACCTTTTCAAAGTGACCTTTTGGCAGAAAAAAAAGACACCATCTCAGTCATCTTTACATTATTTCTTCCCTGGCAGACAGACAGCAGTCTTCCCGGTTTGACCTGAACAAGCAGATTCAGAAACAAATCTAAATTTAGTAAGCCACAAAGACAAGCCAGCTATGATTTTAAGCATGCACGGTTTGCCCTAAATGTTCACACTGATGCGACAGACGATGAGCAAGACCTCAGCGTGCTTCCTGTTCAAGTGATAATGCACTACTTCTTAAACACTGCTGCATTAGGCCTGTTTGCTTTCCCTACACTTTGTCTTTTTCAATAATTACTGAAGCTTGGGCCCCTCACTCTCAGTCAATTTAAAAAGCTTTAACATTTAACTCTACTACAATATGTACTACACAGCAAACAGCCCCTAACATACAATCTAAAGCGATCATTATTCCAGGAAGATGCTCTTATGCATGACAGGGCAAGCCGCTATTCATGTACAGCTAACAAAACATGTTAGGAAAAATGCTTTCTTATTCATGAGGTTATGCTAATCAAGAGGTGGTGGCGGGTCGCAGGGTAATAGGTGCCATCCATTTAGCAAGACAAGTGAGTAGCACTGAACAGAGCCACTTACAAGGACTGCAGCACACAGATAGCTTCATTAGTTGGCTTTATTTCAGAAAATCACCTCAGCAAATAAAAAAAGGAGAAAAAGCATTTACACTAAACAGCCACTTAGCCTACAGCTAAATTTGCTCGCACACCCAGCAGTATTGTTCCTTCAGTTTACTGGGAGAGTTTTATTTTTCATACCATCACTAACATAAAATATTGTCCTAAGTTATTTGCCTTTTATTTTTGCTTATGCTTTGTTGTTGACCAAGTCAAGTCAAGTAAGCTTTATTGTCATTTTCAAACATATATAGCTGGTGCAATACATACTGAAAACGAAACAACGTTTCTCCAGGACTTGGTGCTACATAAAACAAGATGGGGGCATAGGGCAACAAGGCTGCATCTAAACAGGTAAGCTTTTTTTTTTTTTTTTTTTTTTAAATGCAAATCAATGCATGAGGTGAATCTCATGATCAGAATACAATAGAATAAAATTGAATTAGTGTGACAAAGGACTCCTCTTGTATAAATGATACACTAGTGCAGAAGCAAACCTCAAAAAGCACATCCCCAAGGAAAAAAAGCATACATGTTTACCAGTTAAAAATAGCCACAGTGTCTTTAATGCCTGAGGAGGTTACAACAGCTATTTATAGGTGCGTAGACAAAAGTTAATTTATTCTGAACAGTCCAAAACATGTGCTTTCACATACAATCTGAATCATATGCTACAGATGGGCCTGGTGAACCATGGTTAACTAGCCAGATGAAACCTGCCTGTGTTAGGGGGCAGTGCTTCCCTCCTGTGAAACTGCCCGAATGTCATCTTAAATCTAACCAGCCTGAGCAGCGATAAAGGGCATCAACAAACATGTTATGTTGTACCAGAGCCAATGAAGCGAATTCAAAATTACGATATCTCTACAAGAAAATCCAGATTAGTGTACTATACCATTATATGGTATTCATAGTAATGCGTGCACTTTCCAGTTATGTGTGAAATGTCATCTGTAATGTCCTCGTGCAGTCAGTACTGGCTTTTAAGCTGACCAGGCAGACATAATTCTTCTGGTTGCACGAGCACCAATACTCACTTGGTCATTAAAAAAAAAACACACACACACACACACACACACACACACACACACACACACACACACACACACACACACAATGTAGAATGACTGAATCCAACCGAAATATGTCACAGCTTTGTCCATTCCTCAGACTGCAGAAATGTTAACCCTAACCTGTACATAAAAGGAATCTGCACTTTAAAAGCTTTTCACATTTTGGGAAATAATATCATCTAATCCTAAAAGGAAATCAGCAAAAAAAGCAATTAATGAGCCATTTCTTAGGGACATCTGTGTAGGTTCTCAGTCATCCAGGTCATAGTTATCCAAGAGTAGACTTTGTGTTCTGGACTTGTTTTCTTTTGAAAATGTTTCACCTTCTATCCAAAAGGCTTCATCAGTGGGAAGGATACCCTTCGCTTGGTGCGAGAGCTTGAGAAGACAGCCAGAAAGCTAGCGGATTTCAGAAACCATCTCCGCTTTAATTTGAAATGTCGACAGCAGAAGATCACCCCCACCTGTCCAAGAACTGATGAGGCCTTCTGGATAGAAGGCGAAATGTTTTCAAAAGAAAACTTAAACAGTCCAGATGAACACAAAGTCTACTCTTGGATTTGTTAGGGACTTAAAATAAATCAGTTTCAGGTTGCATTTGTCACCTGGTTTCCTAAGGAGGGAACAGGACATTGTAATTTAAAACATTCCTTATAGCTTCAATAGTTCCTTTTTAATGGGAACACTTTCAATATGAAGTAACAGCTGACCAATACCAAAAAAGAATGATCACCACAATCTCTGTCTGTTCTTAACTGCTTTAATAGAAAAGGCTATTTTATTTAACAAGTAATCATTATGAGGCCCATTACCTATACACTAAATTTAAATCCATGAGTTTTTGCCTCTAAATGCAGCAGACACACCAATTTGTCTAAGTTGATTACAGTAGCTGTATTGTAATAATATGTAAAATATTTTAAAAGAAAAAATATTTCTTTATCAGCTGGGAGACATTTGGGTTTATCTTGGAATCTCTGTTCTGCTTTTAAATTACTCATCTTTTTAAATTTGATTATGTAGTCTATAATAATATTCTCTTAACCAATACGATCAAGTCAATATAAATGAGTCCCTTCATTGTTTATTTGATGAAATTTAATATCATAGCAATAACATAGTGTCAGTCTTTAACCTTTTATTGCCTTTATGTTATTTCTAACTGCTTCTCTGCAAGAATAAAAAATTATGAGATAGAAAATGTGTGTGTGTGTGTGTGTGTGTGTGTGTCTGTGTGTATGTGTGTTGCCATATGACAAACTGTGTGTGATGTCTGTGTAGATTCTCATTCATCTCTGTATTCATCTCTCACATTTATTAGATCTCTGAACTTTCCAGTTGAACACAGAGATCAAACATTGGAAAACTGTGTGTAATGGCATTTGAGCCAAATTATGGGTTTTTTTTAATTTTCAAATATATGTTAATACCTTTCTATCTTTTAATGCCAATTAAAAAAGAGACTTTGCAGTGCAAGATTTGATGCTAACATTCTTTTTAACATGGATAACTAAAAATAAAATCAGTGTTACTAAAATATGGCTTTAAGCTTTACTAACAATACAATGTTTTTCCTATATATAAATTTGGCTAGCAGTTTTCTCACTATAAGTCCAATAGTGCAGTGTAAACATTGGTAAGTGGAAGGTCTGTCCCCATATGGTGGAGTCTGAGCTGGGCAGATAGGAATTAGAATTTCAAATGGCACCAAATCCTGAGGGAGAAGCTCTGCTTAGGGGTGAGGGGCCGGCTCGAAATGAGATGCCAAATATGTAGGTTGATAGAAGGTGTGAGGAAAAAGGAGAAGGCACTGCAGTATTTGAGGGAGGACATGACTTACGTCAACAAACAAAATGTCCTCTGACGAGAGAACTGACACGTAAAAAGCCAGGTTCTGTCTATAACATGTCTATATGTAACTGGAATCAGCATCAGAAGCTCTATTTCAAAAGTCTCGAAAAATAGTTGTTGCTCACAAAAACCTCTAAACCTTGGAACACACCTTTATTCTTTAAGCCTGCCAATTTTGCAGTGGTCAGCAACGTTCTTGTTGTTTTTGTGTTCTCTGGATATACAGTTCAAATTTCACACATACTGAAGACATCATTTTTGAACCAAACTGCAGAAACACTCAGACTCAGAGGAACAGACTGGTTCCACCTTGTTTCCATACATCCCCTGTGACTTCTCACCACCCTGCATGTGTGTAAATAGTGCTTGTGTTTGTGAAGCTTGGATTCGTTTTAAAAGCAAATATAATGTATTTTTTGGTTGCTGTCTTACTGATACTTTTACTCACCTCAGCGTTCCGTAACTCTGCTTGTTTTGGTGAAACGTAACCAAAAAAATTCTATTTTCCTTAACTTAACTTGTTATTAATGAAACATTCTTATAAGCTGCTGGGACTTAAACATAGACCAACATTAAGTGCTTTATTTTAGTGATGAGCAGCTACTATAAGCATAATCCACACAGTAAAACGCATGTGAGCCACTTTTCTTACCTCCAAGACCAGAGATCGCAGCGGCTTGTCATACCCATCCAGCAGGCTGTCCAGGATCCGTGTGAACAGGGTGATGTTGGTGTTGAAGGCATCTGATGTGGCATCAGCGCTCACTGACCTAAACACACCATAACTCCATCATCAGCTCAGAATCGTATCAGCTCCCAGAGTTAGTTCACTTTAAAGGAGTCTGACTAATGAAAAAAGAAGTGGGGGTTAATATCAAAAAAGGCACGTGTAAACCTGTGTGAAGCCAACGTGACCCAGTCAAAAAAAAAAAACATTTGTGAGTATTTTGATTTTGGAGAACAAAACTGAGTGTGCAAATGTAATTAATGTAAAAAAATGCTGATGTAACAGCTGCAGTTTATGGCCCTATTTTATTTATGCAGGGGATAATGGATGGATGGATGGATTGATGGTAAAGCTGATACACAAGAGGAATTTTATATCTTCTTTTTTTATTTTCACCCTTTTGCTGAGGTAACGAATGGTTCATGTTCAGCTGTCCTGCACTCACCATCATTTCCGATTAGTAGATGGTAACCTTTGCAACATCACTCATTAAGTGCCCTTAATGATGCTCTATGTAAACCCAATTCAACTGAAGCCATTAGAGTTCTCTTGGCACAAGTCTCTCGGATGATGCAAACACACAATCAACCAGCCAGCTGACGCAGATCGTGTTTGCAAATGTCAATCATTTTTTAACACCATGAGTCAAACAAGAACAAACTCATGCTTAGCACAGTGTGGTTGTAAATCACTCAGGTTACGATGGCAAAAGACTTCAATTCAAAGTGACTCAGCTTCTTTTTTCCTGTTAGAAAATATTAAACCTTTCATCTGAAAGGCTTCTTAGATTCCAAGCCTGCCTAACTCTGCAAATCCTCTTGTTACTTTGTCTCATCTTGTCTTTGCCAGTCTGATCAATAATGCTCAGAAGCAAGGTAAAAGAGTCTACATTCCCAGGTGAGCAAACCTTTTCAATTGAAAAAACGCAGTTTATGAAATGTTTCTATTGGACGTGCTTGTGTTCATGTTATTGTGGTCTTTGTGTGACTTTACATTCAGCATGTATAACAGTCATTTTAAATAGGGACAATATGAAAAAACAGAAGCGATAGTGCAAGAGCAAGGTCTTCTCAGTTACAAGCTATTGTAAATCAGAGTCAACAAGCCTGCACAAAGCTTGAAACAGTGAAATTGAATGAATTCATTGTCTTTTTCCCCGCTGCTGTGACATGTGCAAAGTCTTTAACCAAGCCGAGTGATGGATAACTGGACATTTGTCTGTCCCAGACCAGTCAGAGAGGACGTTACTGAGCCTGGAAGGGATTTTCTTGTGTTTTCGACATTGACTGTTCTCGCTCACGTTGACTGTCAGCTATAATGTAGGCTCTCGGGCCACCTAACTTTACACCTGATCATCTGAAAGATGCAAAGCAGACTTTTCAGCCAATTTGTTGTTGTTGTTTTTTGTTTTTTTTTTTTTGTGATATTATGTTTCTGGAATACAAAAGACAGTTTCATTTTAAAAAGTAAGATTGTGATTTATCTGTATTTAAAAGCAAAATTAATTAATTAGTAATGTTTTTTTTTTTTACAATGAAGGATTAAAATTTTGCCTCCAGTCAGCGGAATTTCCATTGTAAAATAAGCCACAAAAGCCTTGCTATGATATCAAGTGCAAAAAGATTGAGTTTCACGGACTCCCCCACCTTTAACAAATATACTCTGGGGGTCATTTAAAGGAAATCCTGAGGGATTCCAAATGGAATCTCCTGTGTGGCCGCTGATAACGAGCCAGCCCTGGGTACAAACTTGATAGAGACCTCCCGTGGCTCTCTAGAAACAGTTAATCGGCTCGTATCGTCGCTTCAAGGCGTCTCCCGTTCAGGGGGACTTACCTGGTATTCCAGAGAGCTGCGAGCGCTTGCAGGCATATGAGAAGAAGAGCGCTCTCTTGTCTCCACATGGCTGCTTCAACACCTACACGCAAGAGGGATAAATGGACGACCTGTTTAACCCAGGGACGTGTCAGTGGGTAAATACGTGTCTAATAATGGCATTCCACCCATCAGCAGTTTCTGGGGGATTCCTCTCAAATGCGGTTAAAATGATGGAAAGAGAAGCGCAGCGACGGAGACGCGCTCTAGCAGAATTAGTATTCTCTGACGCGTCCCACGCCACCACTCACCAGGATTATTGCCTCCCCACTAAAATATATTATCAAGTCAGATTTGAAGGCACCCCCCCCCCCCCCCCCACCCACACACACACACACACACACACACACACAATCAAATCACAAACCAAAGCGATAATATCCCTCTCGTCTCTAACGCTTCTTTGGGAATGTGATATTTATTAAAATATGATAAACACTTGCTTTGTGTCTATGGGTATGGGGTGGATAAAAACAGACTCACCTGAAGTGCGTAAAGTACCCGAGGCGGCTAGAATCGTCGAAGATGCGTAAAAGTTAAAGCAAGATGAGCGCGCTCCGTGCTGCTCCGCTCACACCGAAGGAGTGCGAGGCTGTCATTAAAGCGAGGCCGATAAATCATAGTCCCAGACAGCTGCACGCACGCACCCCCAACGCACAGCCTGCCATCGTGCCCCACATTTCATGGGAAACAAACATGTAGAAATAATGTAAAAAGGAAAGAAAGAAAGAATCACAATAAAAGTTGGTTGAAAAAAATAAAAGCAAAAGAGCAACGGTGGGAGGAGAAGGACCCTGGCTTCAGATAACCCCGATCAGCATCTCTCCCGCAGACGCTTTCAAAGCTCGATATGATTCGTGATAAAGAAGCACATCTCGGTCTTCCTCGTCTCCACACAAAATCTACAAAGGCTGAGGAGACGCACAGGGTCCTAAAGGCAGTGAGCTCAGGCTGCCTTCCGCCTCAGAACATAAATACACACATCCGCAGAGAAATATAGATTGAAGTGGCATGTTTGGAATGGACCATTTTGATTTCTTTGACTCCTCAAAGCCAGACGAGTCTTTCACGCAGAAGGATTAGCCAGAGCATGGCCTCTAACCACAAATAAATAAATAATAATTAAAAAAAAATCCCCAAAAAATAGATACGACCTTAAGAGGTCCATTGATGTTATTGGTTCAATATCAGGGTTTAAAAGGATTCAGTATCAATAGAAGTAAAAGGATAAGTTCATCTCTAATATATGTATGTGTGTGTGTGTGTGTGTGTGTGTGTGTGTGTGTGTGTGTGTGTGTGTGTGTGTGTGTGTGTGTGTAAAGACCCAGACATGGGAGTGAGGCCATGAAGAACGACTTCTGGAAGGTTTCAAAAAAGGTTCTGGACCACCATCCAACGCATGAGAAAGGGGAAGCAGTGCACTGTCACCAGTGTGTACAGTGGGGATGGTGTGCTGCTGACCTCGGCTCGGGACGTTGTGGATCGGTGGAAGGAATACTTTGAAGACATCCTCAACCCCACTGATGCGCCCTCCGCTGAGGAAGCAGGGTCTGGGGACTTGCAGGTGGATTCCCACATGGCTCTGGGGGTGGATGAGATCCATCCAGAATACCTCAAGGCTCTGGGTGTTGTAGGGCTGTCATAGTTGACACGACTCTGCAACATTGCGTGGACGTCTGGGGTAGTGCCACTGGATTGACAGACCGGGGTGGTGGTCCCTCTCTTTAAGAAGGGGGACCAGAGGGTGTGTTCCAACTATAGGAGGATCACACACACCAGCTCTACACCCTCAGCAGGGTCCTAGAGGGTGCATGGGAGTTTGCCCACCAATCCACATGTGTTTTGTGGATTTGGAGAAGGCATTCGACCAAGTCCCTCGGGGAGTCCTCTGGGAGGGGGGTACTCTGGAAGCATGGGGTGTCAGGCCCCCTGATACAAGCTGTCTGCTCCCTGTACGACCGGTGTCAGAGCCTGGTCCGCACTGCCGGCAGTAAGTCGGACTCCTTTCCAGTGAGGGTTGGACTCCACCAGGGCTGCCTTTGTCACCGATTCTGTTCATAGCTTTTATGGACAGAACTTGTAGGCGCAGCCATGGTGTTAAGGGGGTCCGGTTTGGTGGCTCCAGGATCAGGTCTCTGCTTTTGCTGGGATGGGAATCAGCACCTCCAAATCCAAGCCCAAAGTCCTCAGCCAGAACAAATGGAGTGCCTTCTCCGGGTCAGGGAGAAAATCCTGCCCCAAGTGGAAGAGCTCAAATACCTTGGGGTCTTGTTTACGAGTAAGGGAAAAATGGAGCGGGAGATCGACAGGCAATTCGGGGCGGTGTCTACAGTAATGTGGACCCTGCACCAATACGTTGTGGTGAAGAGAGAGTTGAGCCGCAAGGCTGAGAGAGAGAGATCAAAACAGACCTGTGGTCAGGGGTTGGGTCCTTATCAAGCAGATATCACTTTCCCTCGCTATAGTTTAGAATATAATGCTGGTTCACTGACCTCCATTCTAATCCATTGCTGTGACAGGAAATCATTAGGGTCATCTCAGTGATGGTGACCCTCAGGTCTGTGATCAAACCCAACTATAAAAGACTAGGGGAGGAACAGCAAGGACAGAGGACAAGGCTGACAAAATGTCCATTTACATTATTTTATTCTACATGGGTGTGTGTGTAGGTGTATCTGTGTGTGTGTGTGTCTGTCTGTGTGTGTGTATCTGTACTTATTACATACTGAGCATCTTTTTCCTCAAAGATTTTGAGCCACAGCTCACCGCTGAGTTACACACTTCTACATATGTTGCTGGATTGATGCATATTGCTGGATGTTACATCACATTCAGCCCACTCGAAGGACAGTGTGTGACTTTGTTGAATAAAAGGAGTGACAACGATTATTGATCCCGTCAATGCACTAGAATAATCAAAATAAAAATAGAGACTCCTTCTAAAATCAGCTCCATGCACTTTTTTATTAGCAGCAAAGCTGGTATCTGAATGTGCAGAGCGTGAAAATGCAGGGCTGAAAGTGAAACCTTCTATAGTCTCTTTGATTAAAATCACACCTAATATAATTTGTGCAGTCAAATATGCAAACACAGGCATTCATTGATATGATTAGTCAAAGGCTGAGTAGGTCCAATCTGTTCTTTGTAGGGTTAACCCTTCATCTTCAGAGTGTAAGGTACAAGCTAAAGACAAACAGAAACCTGCTGGAAGCTACAGTATGTCAATTTACACTAAATGTATAAAAATGTCTGCAGTGTGTGCAACATGCTAATCACTTCGTAGTTTTTGGTGCGTGTGTGTGTGTGTGTGTGTGTGTGTGTGTGTGGTCCTGTGGGATTGTCCTGCTATCACATATTAGCTCCATGGCTGTTGGCAAATCTGCTGACGTATATGGGAAGGAAACACCTAAAACTGTGATGCAGCAACACTGTTGTCTGTCACGTGTCACTGTGAATTAAATCGAGAAGCAACCCTGAAAATACTAAAGTAGTCTTGGCCTGTTACCTCGGCAACAAGCCGTGCGAGGCAGAAGAAAGATGTTGCGAGAGAGAGGGAAAAAAAGAGGTGCCCATTACAGGGACTCTGATTGGTTGCCCTAAAAGGTCTTTTATGAATTTGCAGCAACACCATGTTTGGTGCTCAATCACAGATATATGGCCCCATAAACGGTGCACTACAGGTGTTTTTTCCTTTAGCACTGACAGTCAGATAAACCTACGAAATATGTTGTGTTTGAAGTCTGTATAAATAAAGCACCGGAACATTGAATTTCCGACAGCTATGAGTCAACAGACTATAAAAAATTACAGAAATTCTAGAAAATCCATCTGCTTGAGTAGTTTAGTGTCTGACAGGTGCAGAAACGCCTCAGCTGTGGCATCCCGGATGGAGACAAAGGGCGAAAGTTCATGTGGAAGCTACCTCCGGCACCTGCATCAGCCAAGCCAGCGCTGGTCGAGTCAACCCCTGCTCTTGTAATGGCAATGATGAGGTTGGCAGTGTCAAAGTCAATTTTATTTGTCAATTTCTTCACATATACTTGACATACAAAGGAATCGAAATTCGTTTCTCACTAACCCATGCATAGAAATGGACAACAATAAAGTGCAGGTGCACAACAAGACAGTCCTAATCTGTAAGTTAAAAAAGTGCCAGTAGCTTAAGGCTACATCTACCCAGTACTACCAGCATAACAAGGTATGACAAGACAGGACAAAAAGTATACTAAAAGACAAGACATAATGTACACTACAAGTACACTGAGTGTACCAACTGTGTGCATCTAGAGGTAGTCCAGTCTCTGTTCTTGTCGTGGCACAGCAGCCCTGCCTCCTGGTAAATCTTGGCCGATTTTCTCTTGTATTTTTGGAAAATTACAACCTACTCCAGGAAAACATCTCAGCAAGAGAGAGAAAAAAAAAAGTTCCTCTAAAGGTAAACCTTGTCATAATTATTCTTCTGTATATATTGGAAATTTAAAGCAAAAAAACCATTTCATGTAAAATTATTAACACATAAAATCATTGCATTCAGCACATTCAGTGGCTTTGAATCCAGCAGAGATCTTCAGTTATTGCGTAGGTTTTCTCCCAGGCACTTTATTTTCCTCCCACAGTCCAAAACCATTACAAACACATTAGCTTGATTGGAGACCATCTATTTTCTGTTCGCGCTGTTTATTTATCAGGATTGTGAGGCATGCTGGAGTCTAGCCAGCAGCATATACAGGTCATCAGTCCATCACACGCACACACACACACAGACATACTGTTACAAATGGGAAAAATTTGGAGTCTCTCGCCAACCTAATGTGTTTTTTGACTGTGGGAGGCAACTGGAGAACACCCCCGTCCTCTCCACTCTTACACTCTCTCTCTCTCTCTCTCTCACACTCACACACACACACACACACACACACACACACAACAATCACAATCTGTCAAGACAGTTCAGTTCCTGGAAGCATACAAGTGAAAGAGAAGAAGATCAAGGCAGCAGTGGTGCTGAGGCCCATCTCTGTTTCAACCAACCTGGTTTAAGCAAATGATGATTCATTTTCTGAAAATTTTTCCTCCACGTTGTCACAATAGTTGCTTGTGAATTATGCAGATTCTCAGGTATGAATGGTCTTGTGCAAACTCTCCAAATAATGAAAAATCTGAAAGGATGAGGCCTTATGCTGCTAATGGACAAAGAGGGACACTAAAACTTTGGAACCAGTCGATGCTGTAAATGTCTGACAGCATTTTCAGCAGAAGCCAGAATTTAATTTGCGTAGAAGCAGAAATATTGACATTGCCTTTCACTGCTTAAAAAACAAAAAAATAAATAAATCATGTCTTCTATAATTTGATTAAAAATTAGACGAATTAGATTTTTTAAAAATTACAGCAATGTTTTTTGAATTTTATTACTTTTCCAAAAGAAAAGATCAAAATAAAACAAGTCACGTGCTTTAACAATTTACCTGTATTCACGTAGGTGCATCTGAAATGTGGTATGCTACTAGTCTTTGAATGATATTTTAACGTATAAAACATGTTTGTGGTCATTTGTTCCTGACTATATAACAGAGCATTTGAGTCAGTATTTCCGATGGTTGCTGTCTACAATCTTCTGCTAGTTTAAAATGGGCGCGTTGGAGCGGCTTGTTCAGTGTGATACCGCAGTCTGCCAGCAGAGGGTACTAATGTGCTGAGGTTCAGGTGTCATGAAGTTCACCGTTCTACCTTCTGAAGCTGTTTTGAAGCAGAACATTATGATTCTCCAGGGCCAGGCTGGAAGAATTAGCCATATTTCTTGTAAGTAGAAACATTTTCAATCCTACTTTTGCATTTCAATCCTAATTTATTATTACTATTTTTGCATTTGCTTTCAAAACTCCGTTACGTGCTTTAAATTTATGTAGCTTGTGTCTTAAACTGCTTCCTGGAAACATTTGGTAAATAGGAGGTGCAAACTTATACCTACCGTTCTTCTACTGAAATTAAAAGCATTACAGTCAATTAAATTCAGCTATTATTTTCCGAATCCATTTCATTTTTGTTTTACTAGTGTAAAACAATAAATGTGGTCGGCAACATTCTCGGCTACTCGAGCGTCAAAAGGAGTCAATCACGCCA
The DNA here is from genome assembly GCA_000180735.1 of Tetraodon nigroviridis. Lineage (NCBI taxonomy): Eukaryota > Metazoa > Chordata > Actinopteri > Tetraodontiformes > Tetraodontidae > Tetraodon > Tetraodon nigroviridis. The sequence continues at coordinate 47,772 of CAAE01009472.1, read as the reverse complement.
CACACAAAAACCAAAGTGCAAAAAGATTTGTGTAACCGAAAAGTACACTAAAACCCATGCTACTGAACAATGGTGGAACTAAAAGTCTTTTCTCCATGTGCCACGTGTGATTAGGAAGCCGAGTAGGCAGCCTCATCAGAGTCATGATCCCTGGCGCTGTCCTCGCTGATGGGCGAACGACAACTCAGGTCTGCGATCCCCGATTCCTGGTCGCTGCTGTTTGAGAGGCAGATTTCAGACAACTGGGGTCCGTCCTCGGGGAGAATGATCAGACTGCTGTCTGGCTCTCTAGCCTGACAGGGGCTGCTGGTTATGAATCCTCCGTAGTACTCCTGTGGGGTGTTGACCATGCTGAAGTCATTGCTGTGGGCCCATGCTGTGGGGCTTTTATCAAAGATGGTTGCTTTCTGGGTGAAGCTCCTGCATTCTTTCTCCTTCTCCAGCTGAGCTATTTTCTAAGGCAACAGATAATAATTAATGAGGGGAAAAAGCATTCATTTCTACTTACTGAATTTTGCCTTACCACTCTGTGGGAGGCCAGCTGTTGCTCCAACTGTTGTGTCTCTTCTTTGATGGTGCTCAGGTAATCCTCTACAGACTGCCGAGGATGCATCCCTCTGTCAAAGCGGTTGTACAGGCCTCTCCAAAACCTGCACGGAAAACAGAAATCTTAAACGCTCTGCCCTGTTCTTTTGATGATCATGAAGGTGATGATGATGATGATGATGATGATGATTATCAACAATAGGGGAAAAAAAAAACCCCACTTGGTATTTCCAACATTTTCAAGTCAGTTGTGGCTATGAGAACCTACCTGAAACAGTGTGGGGCGGTAGATGGCTGAAGCAGTCCCTGTGCCTGGCTGTGTCTGGGCCGGTACAGAGGGTTTAAGTAGTCTGTCTGATTTGCACAAAGATGACTCCATAAAGAGTGAGTCTTCTCAAACACTCTGAAAACATACAGTTGTAGTTAGGACAGTAGAGATACCCTCACACAAAAAAATGACTTCTTATTAATTTTAGCATTGTTGTATTTCAGCTGAGTGAGAATAACAATGCTGTTTGCGGTAGATCGGACCAGAAGAGCTGATTGTGATTGAGGGTGTAAATCTCACCCCAGCTTTCTCCTCTCCCGCTGGTTGTTGCCGATAAAGTTGCCATATTGGCAGGAGTAGATGTGGCTGTGAATGGTGATGAGGAACCTCTCATTGAACTCAAAGGCGCAGGGGAACTGCTCTGTGAGCTGCCAGGTGCATTCCAGCATCTGATCAATAATGGGCGATACCTCTTTGGGGTCTCCAGCCAGGTGGTTGTATCTGCACACAAACAAAGGACTGTTA
>CAAE01009472.1:23318-39393 GCA_000180735.1 Tetraodon nigroviridis | reverse complement strand
CTGTGAGTGGGGAGGGGAGAGAAGTTCAGCTGTCTCCAACCTGGTGGATGAAGCTGTTGGTGAGTCTGGTAGTGTGGGAACGGAGGCTTCTGTACTTCTTTCCAGAAGGAAAGGTCTGTATGCAGGGTGACTTGCATCTTTGACAATTGTGATGGCTTTGCGGGTGAAGCGCGTGGTGTATATGTCTTGCAGGGAGGGGAGTGATACGCCAATGATCCTCTCAGCTGTTCTCACAATGCCTTGTAGAGCCTTCCTGTTGTAGTCAGTGCAGTTCCCACACCACACGGTGATGCAGCTGGAAAGGATGCTCTCAATGGTTCCTCTGTAGAATGTAGTCATGATGGGTGGTGGAGCACTTGCCCGCTTGAGTTTGCGCAGGAAGTAGAGGCGCTGCTGTGCCTTCTTGGCCAGTGATGCAGTGTTAGTGGTCCTGGAGAGGTCATCACTGATGTGCACGCCCAGGAACTTGGTGCTACTCACCCTCTCCACTGCAGCACCATCGATAATCAGTGCGGGGTGTTGGGTGTGGCCTCTCTGGAAGTTGACCACAATCTCTTTGGTCTTGCTGAAATTTAGCAGGAGACTGTTTTCTTTGCACCATCTGGTCAGGAGCTCCACCTCTTTCCTGTAGTGGGTCTCGTTGCCCTTGGTGATGAGCCCCACCAGTGTCATGTTGTCCGCAAACTTCACTAGGTGTTGGAGCTGTAGGTTGGTGTGCAGTCGTGTGTCAGCAGGGTGAAGAGGAGGGTATTGTGCACACAGCCTTGCTGGGCCCCTGTGCTCAGAGTGATGCTGTTTGAGGTGTTGTTGCCAACATGTACCACTTGAGGCCTCTGGCTGAGGAAGTTCAGCAGCCAGTTGCAGAGGGAGGTGCTGAGGCCCAGTTTGTCCAGTTTGCAGATGAGTTGTTGTGGTATTATGGTGCTGAATGCTGAACTGAAGTCTATGAACAGCATTTTCACATATGAGTCTTTCTGGTCCTTTCTGGGTGAGGGCTGGGTGGAGAGCAGAGCAAATTGCATCCTCTGTGGATCGTTTTGCTCTAGATGCGAACTGGTACGGGTCCAGGTTGGGGGGCAGGGTGAATTTGATGTGTGACAGGACTAATCGTTCAAAGCACTTCATGATGATGGATGTCAATGCCACAGGACAGTAGCCATTAAAGCAGGATGGGAATGATTTCTTTGGCACAGGTATGATGGTGGCAGTTTTTAGGTAATAATAATAATAGTAATACATTTTATTTTAATTGGTAGGAGTCAAACACGTTCCATCATGTTCAGCCTATCATAAATGATTTTGAATGCTCTCTTGTGTTTTACTTTTTTTTTTTGTCTTCAGGGTTTGCAAAGCAGATTCTCCGCAGAAGCAGAAATGATTGAGTTATTAACACCTGGCAGACCTGCTGCAGGCTCGCTATCCTGTGTTCTGAGTCAGGATGAACATCATGCTGTGATAAAACTAAAATCCACTGTTTATGGCCTGCATCTTCCCAAACAACTTCCTTTAAATGACTTTTGCAGAGAAAGAAGTACCTGAAGTCTGATGATTTAGAAATTTTAGTTTCTGTTCGAGTACAAAATCATAGAAAGTAATTCCAAAACATTTCTAAATTAATCATTCTAAATGTGGATCTTAAAGAATACTGTTTGAAGATGATTTGTAAAAACAAGGAAAGAGTCAGTGTGCTTAGACGTTGACCTTCCCACCTACCTAATAATAAGAGTATTAGGTCACAATAACAACAGGTATTCTTTGTGCCCAGACCATCGCTAAAATGTAATAATAAGTGGCTTTTGGTACTAACATTAAATTGAACATTTAAGCCATGGTTAATAAGAAAAATATGACCTGATTCACCTTTTATGTCCTTAGGATTTGTATTTGAGCCCCAATAACCTGAATAATCTGCTGAAACATGTTTTTCAGACATTTTCCCTTAGAGAGTAAACCTGCCTTTAATGTAATTGTTATTTCTAATATAGCCATTCTCTAAAAGATATGCTTAGTTGTTTATCAGGTATCTGTGACCACTGTTGCCATCTTAATTTTACTCAAAGCTGTCACTAGCCTTATCACTAATTGATCACTCTAACATTTCCTGGTGATACCAATGTTAACTGGAGCGCGAAGTCCTGGTGTCGGCAAGGTAAACACCACTCAATCTGTTGACTATATCTGCGTTTTTCAAGCTAGGTCACTTAGCCATTGGAGGGCAAATGTATCCAATTGGCCTCACAGAATTAGCGCATGTCAACATACAGCTATACTTTGAGCCTGTGAGTCCTTTCCATTCTTTCCATGGTTACAATGGCTGCATGCATGTGACAAACAATTTCTAAAAGGAAGTATTGTATAGTATAGTATGCATAATAGGGAAACTGGTGACTGTTGTACACGTCACAGAGTATATTTTATCTTTTACCTCGGTAATGGACCAACATGTGCATGTGTGTACACATATGTAAAACACCACTGAAAGCCATGTCTTTTGCTCTGGAGTAAAAGGTTCCCTCATCAGCATGCTGTTCAGATAATCAGCATCTACAGGCAACATTTTTTTAGATGTTGATGGCGCGCATACTTGGCTGCTAGGGTCTGAGACAAGCAGAGAAAGGCTGTTGTTGTCACACCAACCAGCCTCTGATCTATGGACAGTGTTTCTGGGGACCAGCTGCCACCTTCCCACAAAGCTGTGAGCTGAGGTAAACTAGTGTTGGCGTAAAACCGCTCTGCTACTGCACCTGTCCTTGCTAAAGGTGCAACTGTATGTAACTTTTCTCCTCTCCGAAACTGAAAATAAAGAGTTTTCTAGGGTAACCTACAGTGAATTGCACTGTTGATTTATCAGTGTTCACAGCCCCAATAGCTCGGGGTGCATTGAGCAATACCTGTCAACCATTAGAAGGACATAAGCCCTCCACTGTAGCTTGTCGTACCCTTCACTGACCAATCGGCAGTCATGCTTTTAGCAGCACACTTGAGGGCTGCGCTGGGTAAACACAAGTGTTTGCCTCAATGTTTGTCAGCCCTAGTTGCCTAACCATTTATCAGTAGTCAGTAAGCATCTGTGGTCTACCTGCCCTACGTGCGCACTAGAACTCATTCGACAGTGGTGACATTTCTCTATTTTTTAATTGATTTCTTCAATTCTGTGTCTTATTTGAGTAGCGTTCTCTGTGCAGATTTTCAATTAAACCTTGAACATGGAAGTAAGACACAACCCACAACCTGACCCTTTTTCTATTAAAACTGCTCCTCCCCTTGTGCCTCCTTTTTCATAGGGACGTCACCCTCCTGGCAGCCAGAGGGAGGGACTGGAGGCTGAACAAAGGGGGGAAAGTTGGGGCAAATGAAATACTGGGGAGGTGTGCTCTGCAGACTACATACCAGCATGAACAAGTGCTGAGCACAGTGTTGAAGAATAGTGTTAAGGCAGCTGTTGATGGGATTAAATCTGACAGTTACCTGTGCTTCACGTGCAGCTGTGAGGCTCTTTGCAAAAAACACAGCCAAGAGAACAAGCAAGTCTTCTAACACACTTCTCTGCTAACCTGGACCATCATTTACAAGCAGTGTTACTCTAACAGGTAGGTGGGTTACTCGGATACAGAAGTAAGTTTTGTTACAGTAATTTAAGAATCAAGTATGTTAGAAAATTGTTTTTAATGGTTAATGGTAAAAATTATTTGGGGCCTGGTATATATATTAGCAATAAATAAAGAGACCTTAAAAACACAGTAATTGGAGATTAGGAATGTTTCTCTTGCTATATAGCTTTGCATTCATGGCGCATAGCCATAGGCATCTATGAATGCAGCTCTTTGATTACTAAGTTTATCATTATCACTGAGATTGCCACATGTTCCTCATATTAACACATAATGACACAACTAGCCAAAATGTGTCATTATGTGTTAATAACACATAATGACACATTTTGGCTAGTTGTAAATGACAGCAGCTATGCCACAACACAAAATGATGTACTGCAAAATGCATCCGAAGCTGCTTAAACTGTATCTTCTGACTTTTTCTCTTTGTTTTCATCTTTCTTTTCACCACTTGTAAACTACCGTAGATGAAATTGAGATCAGGTGTCTGATCAGAACGATACTTATAGCTGCGTAGCAGGACAAATTTGTTTAGTTTTAAGGGCAACCTGCCGTTAGGTCTGTACATTATGGTCACGGTCACATACAAACATGCACTTTGTTCCTCATAGTTTGCCATTTTTTTTTTTGGTCATAACTCCAAATTGTCAAAAACGCTGTTGTGCTCTCTGAACTTTACCAGGATCACCAGCATTTCTGGAAAACACATTCAATTTCTGGTGTAAACTGTTAATCTGACTGTAAGTTTGCATTTTATTAGCATGGTGTTTTGCTGTTTTGAAATAGGGTGTTTTGCATCAACAAATTAATTGTCAGATATGCTCCTCTGGCGAGTTCAATGTTCCCTCTCTTGGCAGGTGCCAATATGTTGGAGCAGATTCTGTCATTCAGTCGATCACTAGTACGAAGGAAAGTGGTGGACCTTAGTAGCCTTGAAGACTCAAAGCTGTGCCGTTGCCTGGGAACCATCGACCTCATCGCCCTGGGAGTGGGCAGCACTCTGGGTGCTGGAGTATATGTATTAGCTGGTGAGGTGGCGAAGGGCGACTCTGGCCCCAGTATTGTCATCTCCTTCCTGATTGCTGCTCTGGCCTCTGTCATGGCCGGCCTGTGTTACGCCGAGTTTGGCGCACGTGTTCCCAAGACTGGCTCTGCTTACCTGTACAGCTATGTGACTGTGGGAGAGATCCCCGGGGCCTTCATCACAGGCTGGAACCTCATTCTGTCCTATGTGATTGGTGAGTTGCGGACAGAACTGGGGTTGTGTGCGTTGCCAGAAACACTATCTCTTGCTCTCTCTCAGGTACCTCCTCGGTTGCCAGGGCCTGGAGTGGCACTTTTGATGAAATGATCGGGGGGCACATAGAAAAGTTCTGTAAAACCTACTTCAGCATGAACTCACCGGGTTTGGCCCAGTACCCCGATTTCTTCGCTGTCTGCCTCATCCTGCTGCTCTCTGGTGAGAATTGGTGTATATTGTGTGTTGTGTGTAGTTAAATGTTCCATTTTTGTCCTATGCCCTGAAACTGTGGATTTGACTACAATCCCTAAACAGAAGAGTAGACTACATGGTTATTAACGCAGCAGTGTGTTAAAGTTACATATAACTTTGCTCTTTTTTACTGAGTTCTGCTTTTTTCCTTCTACAGGACTCTTGTCTTTTGGGGTTAAGGAGTCAGCATCTGTCAATAAAGTCTTCACTTCAGTTAATGTGCTCGTCCTCCTGTTTGTCATCATCTCTGGTTTTGTCAAAGGAGACATAGAAAACTGGACCATAAGCGAAGAGTCCCTTATAAATGTTACCAGAACAACAAGGTGATTTTTTTTAAAGCTAGTAGTCGGGGCAGCAGTTGGTTATAAAGCATTATAAGGTTTTTGTATGTTTTAGGAACCTTTCAGTGTTGACCAACGTAAGCAGTGATTATGGTGTTGGAGGCTTCGTCCCATATGGCTTCAGCGGGATGTTAGCCGGCGCTGCCACCTGCTTTTACGCCTTTGTCGGCTTTGACTGCATTGCCACCACAGGTGATACAACTGGATATATACATTTATTCAGGCTTTGTGTTTGAATTGTTTGTTTTTAAGATGTGCCAATATGTGTGTGTGTGTGAAGGTGAAGAGGTGAAGAACCCTCAGAGGGCCATTCCCATCGGCATAGTGGTGTCTCTGACCATGTGCTTCCTGGCGTACTTTGGGGTGTCAGCCGCACTCACGCTGATGATGCCCTACTACCTGCTAGATGAGAAGAGTCCCCTGCCCATGGCCTTCGAATATGTGGGCTGGAGCCCTGCTAAATATGTGGTTGCTGCAGGGTCGCTGTGCGCTCTCTCTGCTAGGTAAAAGCACATTTTTATGGATCCAATATGACTTTAATATATAGACAGTTGATTTTGGTTATGGCCACAAATCTCAATGTCTTGTTATTGGATTGATTTGTCATTTAATTGGGGGCACAGATTCTGATTTAATTTTTAATTTAATTTTGAACAAGCTGCACATCTTTGTAATCAATATATAACTTAAATATTTGGAATACGCCTGGACATATGATTTAAATGTGTTGTACTGGTGCGATGTAATTCTGCTTCTTTCTCTCTTTCTCTCTTTCTCTCCCTCCCTTTTTCCTGCTTATTTGCTGTATCATTCTCTCCTCTTTGATCAGCAAAGCCTGGGTTAACATTTACTAGCCGATCTGCATCAGATTGGATCTGGATGTTGTATGTCATGTTACAACACAAATTAAATTGAATAACTTTTATTTTAAAAAAAACAAAACAAAAAACAGAACAAAACATTAAGTAATGGACTGTTTATATTATGACCCACAAGGCTGCTGCAATTGTGAATTATTGGTGAGAGACAATGATACCAGCACAACAGACAAATGTGTTCTAAAATGTTTTGTAAGGTTTATAGTTTTTGTAAGGTTTGGTTCTGTGTGTGTATGTGTGTGTGTGTGTGTGGTTGTGACACGCACACTTATACCTCTTTCTTTTTGAGCGCTATAGACAAATGCGTTCTATAATTTAATAGATGCTTACCAACAGTTGAAAGCTGAAAAACTGTCTCTGCATGTCTGTGTGTGTGGTTGTGACACGTACATTGTGTAGGTGTGTGTGTGTGTGGTGTGTGTGTGTGTGTGTGTGTGTGTGTGCATGTGTGTGCGTGTATTTGTTTTGATTAATACTTTTTCTTGCATGTCTCTGCTGTCTCATTTAGTCTGCTGGGCTCCATTTTTCCAATGCCTCGTGTAATCTTTGCTATGGCAGAGGATGGGGTGCTTTTTAAAGCCTTAGCCCAAATCAATCCAAAGACGAAGACCCCTCTAATTGCCACTATGACCTCCGGTTTAGTCGCAGGTGAGAGTGGGGGAGGGTACACTGCTCCAGTTTATCCACCAGTCATTTGTGAAAGAACTCATCAAAAGCGCCAGTGGTCACCTGGGCTTTTTTACTTCTCTGAAATTTGACCCATCGATGCGTTCTGCCTTGTTCTTTCACAGTTGTGCTGGTGTCATATGTGTGTGTTTTTTTCCACTGTGGCCTAAACTTAACCATGAACCTTCTTCTCTCCAGCCTGTTGGGCTGCATGTTCCCTCTGCCGCGCATTCTCTTTGCCATGGCACGAGATGGCATTCTGTTCAAATTTATGTCCAAAGTGAGTAAGCGCCAGTCACCGGTGGCTGCCACAATGGCAGCGGGTACCACTGCGGGTAAGATCCTGAGACCAGTGATCACCTCTGAAGAAGTTCTTCAGGCGCACCATGATTAGGCTGTGGATGCTTGGGATTGTGGTGGTGACTGCATGATAATCACGGTGATGGGATGCACATCCATAACTAATCATGTGATCAGACACATGATTTTCATCTGATTTGTTGATTTTTGGCTTCAGTCAGTTTGATGTATTTGTGAGTTTGCTGCAACTCAGACAATCTTTTAGGGACATTGTCTCTTTCTTTCTCTAACGCATTACATTCACTGAGTTTGATGCTATTACAATGCGAGCATGCGGCGATAGTAGGTTGAGTTCAAAACAACTGAGCAGTTACAAAGATGGAAAATTTCCCATTTGTATTTTATGTCCTGCCGGCTTTACTTCGGGGTTTGATACACAACTTGCTCAGCTTTAACCAGTTTGGAACACACAGTAACCTCAAAAACAGGATTCACAAAGACCTCTTTGTCATCACACAACGATGGTTCTGCTGTAGCCAGATGTCTTCCGGAGTATATTTTTTAAAAGCACAACATGTGGCTTATATAGGTGTTTAATTTTTTGTTGGGTTTTTTTGTTTGTTTGGTTTTTTTTTCCATTATTTTTTTGTTAACTGCGGGGTGATAAGGAGGTATCTACAAGCTGAATGATAAAAATGGCAGGGAGTGGTGGCTAGGGCATTTGAAAGCAAGTGGAAATGCAAACAAACTCGAACTAAGTTGATCTATTCTCGTCATTGACAGTGGAAAAAAACTGGCGCAAACGGCAACACATTAGAGCAACCAGTCAACCTAAAAATCAAACTGTGGGCACAGCTGGCAGAACTTGACGGAGGCACTTTCTTTGTTTTGTTCTCTTTAAATGGAATGATGTGCAAAGCACCATAGTGTCTCACGTCAACGCTGCACGCGGTGCCAATTGCTCCTGTTGGACCAGGGATGTTTGCTTGCATCCACTTCTGCGGGGTTTTTTTCGGTGAAACCACGCCTGCATGAAATTTAATTTGCATTTGGCAACATTGTGCTGCTTTCTGTTGGTGGTAATGTGTGTGTTTTGGTAGAACTGTATTAACAGTGTTTCTCTTTTACTTTAGCCATCATGGCCTTCTTGTTTGACCTAAAAGCACTGGTCGACATGATGTCCATTGGAACTCTGCTGGCCTACTCACTGGTCGCTGTGTGTGTTCTGATTCTCAGGTGTGTCCAATTCTGACTTCGGGATGACTGAAATAGTTAATCAAAACAATTACTATGGCTAAATCTTAATTTAATCATTGTTTTAAACTGTGCTTAATACATTTTAAACTTTCTAAGTTAGTCATGGAAGGAGTAAAAATATTTGTTAGTTTACCTTTCGTACCACTATGATAAAACCCAAAATGTTTTCTTACAGAGTGCTCAAACTGGACACTTAATGGCCCCCCCTCTCAGTTCTGAGTTGGCCAGAGGCGTCTTTTCTGTTGTTTGTTCACATTGCTGTGTGTGCGCGTGTGCGTGCGCTAACAGCCTTTTAGAATGAATGCAATCATTTAAAAAAAACTATCTTAACGATAAAGGAATGCATTAGTTTTGACAGTCCCAAAGTGACTTAATTGCATTTGTAGTGTAAACCCACAGGTATAGCAGGCAGTCGATGTAAGCCTTAAAGCTGTTGCATAATGCTGGTTTTGCAAAAGTTATGAAAGCTTCTGTTATACGAATGCCAAACAGCTTCTGGGTGATAATAATAAATAAAACCAAATATAGGTTTCTCTTTTTACAATCAAGCACATATATTGTAGCTTGATCTTATTACTTTCTTCAGAATTAGGCTGTTGGACAATAAAAGTGATTTGTGCAACGTATGTTTTTAAACAGTATTTGTCTCACCCTGATGTCACGCAACCGTCCTGCAGATACCAGCCAAATGGAGCCCTCGAACAGCGAACAGTAACTGGAGAGAGAGATTACCTGACCTCCGAGGGAGGAGAGTCTGACCTGACAGAGTCAGAGTCCCACCTCAACATGCTCAACGGTGGCAGCTCCACACTGCAGGCTGTCTTGCAGCCCCCGAGCTCACCGTCTGAGCATTCCTCAAGCGTGGTCAAAATGTCCATCTGTGCGCTGGGTAGGCCAGTGAACTTTTTTTTTAATTTTCTAGTGTCACTGAAGATACAGAGATGTGAGGGTTAACTTTTCACCCCTGCCCCACAGTGGTAATCGTGTGCGTGCTCAGCTACATCACCACGTACCACATCAGCTCGATCCTTGGAACACAAGTGTGGGCCCTGGTGCTGCTGTCCGTGTGCCTCCTCCTCTTCAGCGTTTGCATACTTCTGATCTGCAGGCAGCCTCAGACGAGCAAGAAGGTCTCCTTCATGGTGGGCAACAGCCGAAATGTCAGCGTGTTCACGAGTCCAACACTTTGAATGACGCTTATGTGCTCTCCGCCCACCCCCATCACAGGTTCCTCTTCTGCCTTTTCTGCCCATTGTGAGCGTATTTGTCAACATTTACCTGATGTTTCAGCTAAGTGGAGACACGTGGATACGTTTCTCTGTGTGGATGGCTGCTGGTGAGTTTCCATTAGGGCTACAGAAGAGAAAGAATCATACTAATCATACTTTAGGATTACTTTTTATATAGGGATTAATGGAAAAAAAAATCCATTAACAACTATATCAACAACTTAACAGAATAGTTTACTGACACCAGAAGTGAAAGAAAGTCATGGTATAAAAAAAAGTTCTTCCAATTCATACATCAACTCTGTTCTTGTGTGTCTGCTTTCTTTTTAGGCTTCCTGATCTACTTTGGTTACGGCGTGTGGCACAGCGTGGAGCGTCAGCGTCTGCTGCAAAGTCCTCCCAACAGCAGCAACCAGTTCAAAAACAAGAAAGGCAGCAGCAGTGCTGATGGAAAAGAACAGGAGCGTTTCATCAGTCATGAAAAGACCAGTCGGTGTTAAGGGTTGACCGGCTCTTTCTGGGACTCTGTGGAGCTAGACATGCACAGAAGTACATCTGCCTGTCTAATCTCCGTGTACAAGCCAGGGTGACCGTGACTAACAGCACGTTCGCTCTGTGAGGACTGCGTCAGTATTAAATTGCAAAGGCCAAACAACCAGAACTAACCTCTCTCTGTGTAGTGGAACCAAACTTGTGGGCTCCAGGTTTTTCTTGTCAACATAGAGACAAACCAAACATATATTTTCTCTAACACTTGTTTAAAAAAAACAAATATGGCTTTGTTTTACTTTAAAAAAAAAAAAAACACATATTTTTACATTTAAAACAGTGTTAAAATTTAAAGGGGGCTCTGTAGTGCCTTGTGCGTGTTTAAAACTTATTTTTGCCTGTTTAACATTAATGGTATAAAGAGTAAACAGTATAGTTACACATGCTGTGATGTCGGTCGCAAGTTTGATGATGAGTCTCACAAACCCTTGTTTGACATGTACACACGTGTGTAAATAACTACATGAAAAATACATCATCAAATGTCATGAGGACTAAACCTACCGTGTGGGATTCGGTAGGTGTCTGGTCATATCATCTTTGTCATAATTTGTGGTCAGTTTGCCTAAATTTTCACCTGTTTGTTTCTTTGTGTTTCTGTGTCTTTTACTTGAACTGTTACAATCTGAAATGAACGACTGCATGCATAATGTGTACGCGTCTCCTTTCAAATGTATTTGTATTTTATCATTTTCACATTCTCACAGTATTTTTTTCTGTTATATAGTTTGTTTTTAAGGAAGTTTAATATAGGTTTTCGAATTAATAAAACGGTCAGATTCAATTTTTTGACAAGTTTAAATAGGAATAAAGAAACTAAAAATTACCCACGGTTGTATTATTTCATTTATTCACTCTGCAAACACGTGAAGATATTAAAAACATATTTATTAAATATTCCATTTGCATCAGTAAATTCAGCAAAAGTTACTTCACACTTACACCAGCAGGAGGCAGCAGAATATACGTATGTTTTTGGAAAGTGGGAGTATTTTTCCTGTTTGCTCTCAGTCTGCACGTAGGATGGAGCTGGCAGTCCCGTCTGGATGCCTGGAACCTGCAGAGTTCCAGTAAAGCAGTACGGCTGTCTTGCTTTGTCCTGCTTCACCTCCTGACTTACCAAAACCTGCTTAGAGAGTCACCTGTGGAGCATCAAGATGAAGCTTTGGATCATGCTTTCCCTGGGAATGCTCTGCCTGGAGCTCCAAAATGGTAAGTGAAAGCGGCATATTTGCATGCATGCAACAAAGAAACAATAGTTCATTTTAGGGTGTTTCCCTGGATGAGTTTTTCTTGTGTTGTATTAACCTTTGCAAATCATTTAAGGCCACACAAACAAATCTTTCACATGTTGCGTGTACTGTAATTTCTAAGATGACCAACTGTCTTTACGACAACAAAGGGTGTTTCAAATTAGACTTTACAGACCTGCATGCAGATCCGTTAACCTCTGTCTGTTTCATTTTTCAGGGTTTTCGTGTCCTGGGAAATGTACTTACTAAGTGTTTTGTCACGTCCCGTTCAGAGCTGGAACCTTTTTACTTGTGCACCTCTGACCTTTGGCTCTGTGTGTGTGTGCACCAGAGGGGGAGGATCAAAGCAACATTAATAAATGATCATTTTCCATCAGAAACCCCATCAAGAAACACACAACAGTGTCTATTGATAATAGGGGACAAAAACCCACACTAGAATAGGCACATTTGCATAGTTCAAACAAAATCCCCACCAGTTTTAAAAGGCTCTATAAAGAGTTTTTCTGGGCGGTGTAAACCGACAGCATCTGATTTCCGGTTGTTGCTGTTTAGGTGACATTGCTGATGAAGGTCTTGGGTCCCAGGTGGCTGGTTTTTGTGCTGATGACTGGCATCTTTATGTGTCAGTATCAGACTAATCAGAGCATCCTTGGCCTGGACTGTTACGCCTTCGATTGACATTTTTCAGACCAACAGATGGATCTATGTGGGTTTTTTTAATATCTTTTCTGCTGTACGGATTCAGGTTCCTGTCAGCAACTCAAGAAAAGAAAAGATATTGGAGACAATCGCATCCGGCCAGGGAGTAAACGGGTGAAGCTGAGATACCCGATAGTGAAAGAGGGAGCAGTAAAAGGCCAGTCCCTGTTGACCCAAGTGTTAGATAAGGGACGCCTTATACGTTTGGGCCAGACGACAACCACGAATCCTGGGAAACCCTTTGAGCTGCGCTGCAAAGGCAACGCCATTGGATGGTCTTACCCGACTTACCTGGACACCTATAATGATTCTCGCCTCAGGTGTTGGCAGATGACATCAGCTGTTCTGCTCCAGTCTTTGGAATCTGAACGTCTCACTGGTTTGTTTCTCTCACCTGCAGCATTAAACACAGTGACAAATACAGTCAGCTGACCCTGATTTCGCCCTCTGCTGCTGACACGGGTGCCTACAGCTGCTGGGTCATACTGTGCGATGGCACAGAATGTGACAGAGATCAGGACCGCACCTACGTGTCGTACATCTATTTCACAGGTAACGAACAATCTGGGTAAATCCCTAAATAAGAACTGTTGTAATAAAAAATACTGTCATTGGGAGTGATTAGTCCCAAAAAATCCTTTTTGATCTGAAGTCTGACCTGTTAAAAATGTCCAAAAATGTAGTTTTATTAAAACAATAAAGGGCAGATGTTAGGTATTAATATAAGGTGTTTCAGAAAAATGTTTTTTTTTTTTAATCTTTTTTTATATAGAAATTACAGTCATTTTTACTTGGTGCCACATTTTTGTCCCTAAAAACAGACAACGATAACCTGTTCGTCCCCTCTGCCATCCACTTTGAGATCGTCTACCTGCGGCCGAACCAGCCCGCTGTGGTCCCCTGTCGTGTGACCAACCCCCGGGCCAAAGTGTCCCTCCACAGGGAAGTCCCTCCAGAGGAGATCGAGACCAATAACACACTGGTGACCTATGACCCCACCAAGGGGTTTGTGCTGCAGAATCCAAGTAAAAAGCATCAAGGGGTTTTTTACTGCAAGGCTGAGACCAGCGGAACCTCTCAGATCTCTACCAAATATCAGCTGCTCTACGTGGAAGGTATTGATTCACATCTGGGATGTCCACTGAGAAGTGTGCAAAAAATAACTGGATCATCTCCCTGACAGTTCCTAAAGGACCACCATATGTGAGTCTTAAAGTGTCTCCAGAGTTTGTGAGAGGTGGAGACAATATCAACGTAACCTGCGCAGTTCTAGGCGAGCCAGAAGAGGACGTGAACTTCTCCTGGATCTATCCTGGTCAGGTAAACACAGAACTGGGCTCAAAGGTCAAACCATCACTTCCAAGATATGGAAGTGAAGATGTGTGTGGATAAAAAAGACTTAATGAAAGCACGATAAGTATCAGAGGAATGCTAGAGTATCATTACAAACAATAAGTTATTACTTTACCTGCACTGGCAATGTTGTGGCAGTAAATTGTGCTCTTTTTTTGTAGGACCAGCGCCCAGTTCATACACACACTTCCTGGAGGCTGGTTAAGAGAGGCACAGGTCACACTACACGGATGTCTAAGAGCATCCTGACCATCGAGGACATGGAGACTATTGACTTCGGGAAATATATCTGCAAAGCTAAGAACAGCCACGGTGAAACAATTGTGGTCACTAACATTATCTCCAAAAATCTCTAAGGAGCATGGAAGATGGTTTGACGCGGCATATTGTAATATTAGAAACCCACATGTATGTACATAAATATGGGTGTAATTTTAGACGGTAGATTACTTTAATTTACTTGATTTTACGTTACTTCCTAACAATCGGAAATTTGTTCACAGCAGAAGCACCAACTTCTAAAAACTAACTACTACTACTGCAGTAAACTGTATAGAGTAGTTACAGTCGGTGATACAAAGGGAGGAAGACACAGGGGTTTATGTCTGTGGGTTGTTTTAATCTAGAGGCAACCTCTGATTTAAGATATAGAAGTGTTATTTTTGCTTTACTGAGCAGCTGAACAAAACTAAACGGACTGAGGGTTGCAAATCTTGGTCCCGAAGTGATTTGTTCCACAAAAATACAGCATTTTCGTAAACGCTGATCTGAATCAGTATGTTTTAGAAAGTACTAATAAATTTAAGTGCTCCTAATGGAGCGAGAATTAAGACGGATCAGTTAAATCCCTGGTACTCTGGAGAGCCAGTCAGTGACAGATACTTCGTTATCTATTCAAATAGTTATCAGAAGCGCAAGAGCAGCAGTTAACAGAGGCTTGCTTTGGCTTTGCAGCTTTGCATCTTGTAAAAAAAAGGAAAAAAAATAAAAAATCTGGTTTCTAGCTCAGCTGTGCACCAGGTGACGCTCTAATGCACTCCGTATGAGGAATGTGATCAACGCCCAGAAGAGATCTCGGCTGTTTCACTTTGCCATCTGCTGACCTTACTGGGGGATCTTTTGAAATTTTCTTGGATTATTATGTCTTCTACACTCCCTCAAACACAGATAAGTTTAAGCTTTCCAGTCTCCAGACGGGGTTTTTTTTTTAGAGAACATAAGTTTTAATCAATCCTGTTATTAAAATACAAGCAGAAGTTTTGATACAAGACTTTATTGCATATTTTAAACAGGGTCAAAACACACAGTATTGCCAGTTTCAAACAAATTTATCTTTTGGAGACACTTTCAACGGGTAGTGTCTGAGGTACAAGTCCTGTAAAGCTTCTCCCAAACACTTTTATTTTTTCATTTTTAAAGCTGAATTAGGAAGATCTAATAACTGGTCGACAAGACAAGCACACTTGGATTGGTCCCATGAAAACACAAATGTGATCAAAAACACCTTTGCCTTAAAACCCTTTCAGAAATGTAACGAAAAAATTCTGAAGATGCAGCAAACATCCGCGCTGTGCGGAGGAGTTTAATCTCGATGCGTCACCTTAGAACAGTTTTCCGGTGATCCCGTATTTTAGACATTTTAAATTAAACTAACCAGTGAGGAACGTCAGCTCTTGACTAATATTTCTTTGCGTGGCTTTAGAGGAAAGCTGTGCAAGCCCCAGCATCTGTACACAGTAGGAGAATTTTACTCACATGTAGCACACAGGTAGGTCTATGAACTGCAGATGCATCTCTGTTACATGGAAAATAAAACAAAACAAACCTTTTATTCATTCCATCGAAGTCCTGAGATTTTCCTTTTCCCTATTCACGCCAGTCGACATCAAAGGCAAAGAGTGACCGTGCTTAACAAGTGCGTATGTGCAACTTTCCTTTCTTCTGTCTTTGTATGCAAAGAATCAGAGTTCAGGTAGTCCTGAGGGAACCAAAAAGGAAACAAACTTGGCTCATTATTCCAGGGGGAACTGCTCCAAAGAAGAGGCCTGCTTATTGGGAGCAGAAGGCTTGCGTTATCTTGGAGACAAAGGAGGGCTGGAGAAGACAGCGGAGCCGCGAGGTGATTGGAGGCTGAAGGAATGAGATGGGGAGGTTGATGGAGGTGACGTTCGACGAGGGCTACTCAAGTCTCCATTGTGAAGTTTCCAGAGGAGCTCCTCGTTCTCCATCGACAAACGCTTGTTCACCTTTGACTCCTTCTGGAGAGATTCCTGCAGGGCTGCTTGTTCAGTTGACAGTTGTCTGTTGCATACACATTCAACAAAAACACACACATTCACTCATCTTTGAAACAGGGGGGTTAAAGATCACTTTTGAAAACCTTTATGTTGTGACTGGCTGGCTGGCTGGGCAAAAAAGAACTTGTAATACTAACCTTTACT
>CAAE01009472.1:0-12976 GCA_000180735.1 Tetraodon nigroviridis | reverse complement strand
TTAAATACTTTGACACACTTTTTTTCTAGCAGGCTGAGCAGACTATAGACACAACTTAATCTTAGGAAGACACCTGTAGATTGTACGTTTAATCAATAATTATTATTTATGTAATCAGGACATACCACACTAATAAAACCACACTAGATTATCCCATTTTATATTTCCATCCTGGAAAAATCTGAGAAAAATGTATTGTAAACTATTATTTACTGGGCCTAAATTTAACATGCCCACATTAAGAGAAACTAAGTGTTCTTTGTTGTTTATTTATGCCACAACTATCATGTGTGTCCCTTAAAAGGTCACCAGTGGACTAGTTCCCTATTCCTTATAAAACACACATTCCTTGCAAATTATTTTATTTACTCCCTATTATCATACAAATTGTTTATATATTAATTTCTAACTTAAATTAATAGTATTTTATTGCCCTTAATTGCATTTAATGGCCTTTTTTATGTGCCCAGGCTGAAAGATTCTTTTTAGTCTAATTTCTAAACCAAGTACATAGAAAGATAATAGATCCCAGTGCTTGACAAGGGGATATCACACCATAGCAGAGCATGGAGGCTTACACCCCTCACAATGAATTACTTGTTATGATTGTTTACTACAATTAATGAGACGTTTCTCTCAAACACTTTGAGACACTTGCCATTAAACCGCAAGAATTTAAATCTGATCAGCATATTTGGCCAAAACTTTATAATAAAAAAATAAAAATACTTTACATTTCTGAAAATACAAACTAGGACATTATCACAGACCTGTGCCACTTTCACAAAAAGGTCTAACTAGACCAGGAGCAAAAATAACCTTGGAACAGTTTAGGTTAAAAAAAACTTGGTATCAAATTCAAGACCAAGATAAAGGGGTATCAAACTGGAGGGCATTATTGATTATGTAAAAATGGTAATTATTTAGAAAACGGACAATATCTGAATGTGCTTAAGAGCATTTTAACATTTACAAGTTCCCCCCCCGCCTCCCCCCGCAGAAAACACTTTAGTGACCGAGGTAAATGAAAGATGAACCTCCTGTTTCAGCTAGTAAAAATCCAGGCTAAAAATAGACTTCAGAAACACAGTAGCATCCAGAAACACAGCAGGAAATGTACTGTGGAGGCAGCTTTGGTTGAAAACATCACAAATTCAATATTAATTTACACAACAAATCTAAAATGATTTCAAAAAGACAAACCTGTTTGAAAAACAACAGTGTTCTTCCTGCATCCAGAGAGCAGCTGAATACGGAGTAAGCCTTTGGCTGTTAGACGCACATGAATGTTTGAGAGGGAAAGCTTTGGAGCCCATAACATCTCTCAATGACAAAACACAACCGCTCACAGATTACTAATAAATAAATAAATTTTAAAATTAGGGAAAACAGTTTCTGAATGCTAAAACTTAAAGCTGGCTATGAAACACATAGTTTACAAGTGTACCATGTCTGAAATGGAAGAAAGACTAATCGAAATCCATAAGAGAAGTTAGAATTGCAGAAATCTGAAAACCTTGGAACAGCAAAAATATCTAGCATAGCGAGGCACAGTGGAACCTGTGTCTAAAATGTCCTTTCAGCTCTAGAATCTGAACTCAGGCTGCTGTGCTGTGGCACGGATTTAACATAGAAAAAAAAAGTAGAAATCCCTTAATCCTCTTGGTGAAGCCTGGTTTCATCTATTTCACCAAACAACAATCTCTTAGAGAAGGGTAACGCAGCATCACCCAGCTGGATGGTGGCAGCGCTGAAGCAGAGCCAGGATCAGAGGCAGTGGAGAGAAAGGATGTGGGAGGGGCAAACAGCAGTTCTAACCAATAGAAATTGTAGCCTTTAACATAGAGGGAGACTGCATCAGCAGTGATTTGAGTACCATGGATTTTCATGCGTTACATGACTAAGAAATATGAATTTACACTAATATGTATCTCTGCTTGCTTCTTGCAAGACAAAAAATGGGATGCAGCAAGCATGTCCTCAGCTTTCGCTAAGAAATCTATTGGTGACCCAGTGTGTCAACATTCTGAATGATGCTAGTAAAGCAGATTATAAACACTAAGACATTACATGCCCATCAAACCCATAGGAGCCCCAAAATATTCTTCCTAAAGTCTTAAAAATACTTTTAAAAAAAAGTAAAATGGCTCATATTATTTAGGATTACCATAAAAACCACATAAAAAAAACAAAAACAAACAACCCCCCACCCCCCCAAAAAAACAAAAGAAACAAACAAAAAAAGAAAAACGCTCACCATGTCCGCTAAAAGGCAGCCCAGCAAATCGTCCAGAACTAGTTCTTTTCCAGGGACTGATTGTAGAATTGTGAGCTGCTTTACTGGCAGAAACAGCAGGTTTGCATGTTGGAGTTGAAGCTTTTAACGACAGGAAAACATTATCAACGGATTTTTGCTTAAAATCAGATTAAACTGTTTCTCTGTGTGCACATGTGATCTTACATTGTCCAGTGTGTTTTGAAGGTGTGAAGGTTTTAGCTTTCGGCACAACAGTTTTCAAAGGCGTTTGTTTTTGCCCAGGTGCACTAGAACCTGTTAAACAACAACAAAAAAAAAGACCAAATTTTTTTTTTTGCATACCCACCTTTATAAAATCACTTATATTATTACTATGCATCATCTTAAAAGGGAAAAATACAGAAACAGTTCTCAAAAATTTACAGAATAATGTACTCTAAGTGAAAACCACAACAGAAATTGATGAATTACTCTAAAATTCACTTACTTCTCCAAAGCTTTTTATCCTTTGCATTAAACACCGCTAACAATGGTATAATACAAAATCGATAGGAACCAATCAGTAGGCATGTCAAGAGTGTAAGATCACAGCTGGATGCTGTGCTGTTCCAAGTAGCAAAAGAAGAGTTTTGGGCAGGATGAGCTGGAAATTCAGTCCAAGTGCAGCTTCGCAGTCCCATAAAATCAGCCATTGGTTTTAAACTAGGGTGGAAATAGGGAGACTGCTCCTTTCCTGTTCTTCAAATGACATTGGCTTGTTGTTGATGTCTGGACATTGTCCCCCCGGCAACACTGTATGTGAACTAGAGTGGAATAGACCAGGTTGCCATGAGAACCAAAATGGGGTGGGGGAGTGACAGGAAAGTAGGTCCTTTCATCTAACTGCTAATGTGTGTGCTATTAAACATATTTATAGAAACACTTAACATCCAAAAGCTGAGTATTAATAATAACATTTTAAGTATCTGTGCATTAGCCAAATATCAACCACTTAGAGTTGTGCGCATTGAGTCTGTACTTTTTCTGATAAAAAAAAAAATCTACACATCTCACAATACTTGAAGTGTTTCTGAATCTTGGACAATGTGAAGGTGAAAAGCTGACAGATTTGCCTGCAGGGGATTTCTTCAGGGAGAGATTCAAGCCATCCTCGACCTGAAGTAGGTCACCATGCAAAACACAGGCTCCTCCCTACCACTGCCCTGATGTGCCTTTTGAACTGTCCTAACTATGTCCTGACAAGGAAAACATGTTAAGCACTTGCTTTTATACCATATATGAAAGCCTGTAGATACTGCAGATAAATTGAAATACAGTCCAAATTCTAACCAGGGTAAAACTCACATGGGACACTATAAATACCTTCACTCGGCCTTGTGTCTTGGAGGGTCTTGCGTTTGTAAGCAGGAGTAAGAGGGGGGCCCATAATAGAGGCGCGAGTGGGAGTTGGAGGCAGGGATCCATTCAGTTTGGGCTTAATACTTGCAGTTCCAAACGACGGCTCTCTGGCTACCCTTGCTTTCTGATTACCTGGGATGAAGCAGAGAACAAAAACATTTCAGGTCAAATGTGATGTACTGTGAGGTACTGTAATGACCTCACATTCAGTTAATATAAATGTCCAGAAAGCTATTAGTAAGGGCACAACTCCCTGATACTGAAAAAATTAAATATATATGAAGGTAAGTAGTACCATGACATCTCCTTAAATATATTAGTAGTATTTAAAGTATCACATATATGGTAGTTTGCGTTTCTTTTTTTTTCCTACTCACTACAAAACAGATGCTTGATTTTAAACATGGTCTTACATGTTAAAATACCTGTGCAAAGTTACTGTTAGGAGACTCCTTGTTCGCACTGGATGTTTGTTTCAAGCACTCTTTATACTCCTAATCATGTCGAAACCTACATTTTCCAATCCTGCAGCTCAGAATGTTGTCTCAATATGGAGGAGAAAGGGATTGGAGTGGGAGGCCCTTCCTTATTTTCAGGCCAGCCCTAAACTGAAATCTGTAACCATTACTGCCTCTGATGAACGTGCAAGCGGTAGCTTCATTAAAAGCACTGGTCAATGTCACTCCCTACTGGAGACAAAACTTAACTACAGGCAAGAATATCAAAATATCAAAAAATTTTCATAAAACCTTTTCTATGCAGATATTAGCCATTAGCTATTAAGATGGTTAAAAACAAAACAACAAAAAAAACAACCCAGTTTGGAGGTTCTGCACTCATCTTTGACCAAGCTTAGCCGCCTCTCTCTGGGTAGCAGAGCAGGTCTGGCACCCGAAGTTTGTACTAGGTGCGATTCTCCTGCTTGCCTTGGACAGGGGCGATCCTTATGTTTGGTCTTGCTCTCATCCCATTTTGCCTCTGCTGACTTGCTGGTTGCTGCCTGCAAAACGAGCAATTTTTTTTTTTTTTTTTACAAAAGTCATGAATTCCGGCTTTTATTTTAATAAATGCATAGTTACGGTTTATTACTCACCAACAGGCTGATCTTCTTTGCCTCTCTTTTTAGTTTTTCCTGTGCCTTTTTATCCTCGGCGTGTGCGGCCTGTTTATCCTGCTGAGCAGTCAGGTCCTTACGTTTGGTCAAGCCGGGAACACAAAAACTATTTGAGAACTTTACATTAATCTTTTTCTCTTTAGGAGCCTGAGATGAAGATCTCTCTGAAGAGCAACGAAGTCGTGTCTTGAAGAATGAAGGCTTTTTCTGACTGAAAGCTGAGCCTGCTCTGTCCTTAATTTCGCCTGACACGTGCTTTTTTTGAGTTGGTTTGACATCAATTTGGCCACTCCCATCAGGGGATTTCTCTTGGGATGAGAGGCAAAAGCTCTTGCTGCCAGCATTGTGTGCTGCAGCATCTGCCGTTTGGCAGGGGACTAAATGTGCTATTTCAGAGCTTGCGTTCCTGCACTGGACTTCAGAAGCATGCGCATCTGTAGGTGGGTTTTGAACTGGCAACTCTGGTCTACTCTTATCCTGTTTATCAGCAGCTGAATGCCCAGGTGGAACCATTAATGTCAAGCCTAAATTAGAAGCCCCTTGCCCCATCTGAGCATTCTTGATCATTTTAGTGGTAGTAGAGACAAGTGTCACGCCCTTCACCTTGGCGGGAGTAATCTTAATGGTTACATCTGCCTTTTCTTCAACATGTTTGTTGTCTGTATTACATTTGGGTGGTTTGAGCTTTGACACCGAGCCTATTTTCATCAGAGGCAAATTTCTTGTTACCACCTTTGATTTGATATTACTAAAGTCTGTTTTGGGAAATTTTTTCAGCTGTTTCTTGATCTTGCCTGCTGAAGGGGGCAGTAGTGCAACTTCACGTCTAGATGCTGCAGGTGTTTGCTGCTGTTCAACAGGAGGGAGTTCTGGGCTGGCTGTTTTTTCAGTTTCAGGAGACCCTGAAAAGGAAAGGGGGCTGGGCATCTTGTTACCACAATCTTGTATTGGAGTAGAAGTGTGTCTATTATCATCAGGCCTTTCAACAGCGGATGCAGTAGGCACCTCTGATTGACTTGGAAACTGAGCCTCTTTTCTAAGGTCTTCAGGGGATGATTCACAGACAAAGGTCATGAAAAGACCTTGTTTCTCACTAGGCAGATCTATGAGAGACTCTGTTGCAATTTTATTTTCCACAGTAGAAGCGTCTGCTTGAGTGAAAGTCATACCCAGCCCTGGACTGCTGGTCTTCTCCTCACAGACTATCCCTGGGGACTTTTCTCCCTCACCTATTTGAAATTCAGCAGCCAATGCTTGACAGCCAGCAGCTAAACCCATTGGCGATACTTCAGGTGATGACACTACCAAAGGTGACTGGTCCTCCAGACAAAAACTGTTGCTCCTTGTTACCATTTCCTCAGAGCTCAGGGAGCAGCCTCCATTGTCAGTAGATCCTCTATAAGAGGTCTCACGCAAACCAGTTAGGTTTTCACCTCCGGACGAGTCTGGAGATATAATGTTACCATTTCTACCATTGTCCTTGATCTTATCAAAAGCTTTTTTTATTTCTAATCCGGTCCCATGATTGCACATGGGGGTCAAGTTCACATTCCAGCAGTGTAGACTTCCATCTACAGGTGTGGCGATAAAGGTTTGGTTCAGATTTGTGCATACACTGTAGAGTAGGTTGGAGTGGATGTCTTCTGCATGGGAGTCTTTCCTGACATCCGATGAAAATGTGGCTTCTCTCTCACTTGAAGAAAGACATTTTTGTGCTGACTCAGGTGAAAGAAAACAAAACTCGCTGTAATGACCATCAGACGTGAGGCCCAGCTGCAGGTCCTGGTGTAGTAGAGGTTGCGGGCAATCAACTTGATTCGTGGAGATGTTGAAAGTCTCATTTGACATGGCTGATGCTTTTTCGGCTACTTCTACCACATTTGACTAAGAGCACTCCAAATCCATCAAATTCTTTAACTGGCAACATCTGTGCAAAGGATCAAAAGAAAAATGTTTTACTGAATTTACAACACAGTGTTTTGACTTTTTTACAGGACAGAGCTTCAGTTAAGTGGTGGAAAAACTAATTAAAATGTTTGCATTGTGACATTTGCATGTTTTTTTAGAAATCTTAAAATAGCAAAAATACAGTAGATGCTCCCCTTTTATACAGTACACTTCCTAGGTTTTATAATTGCCAGGTTCCTGTTTGACAGATGCACTTGAAAGTGAATGTGGCACATTATCCACAGTGATATGTATATATGTCTATAGTGTAAAGCTTGCGCTCCTATTTTGTACAAAAGTGCTTTTTCTCATTTCAAAATAAAAGCCAGTGTTCTAAACTGTTTCAGCAAACCTGCAAATGTCACATCTGGAGAAAGATTACAATATACTATCAAACAATACAGATTAAACGGCGTTTACCATTGCCTGAAACACATGAATTATAACAAATGATTTTCTACACAAAGTAAATAGTCGTAGTATAGTCGTCTGTCTCTCCTGCAGTATAAAGCAGGAACTCTGGAGGTTCGCTCAGTTCATTTCGTCCAGAGTGACAAGTCCCCTTTCTGCTTTTCTTACAAAGCAATAAATCCACCTGACTTGCATGGAATGCTGCACAAGTCTCGTTTAGCTCGACATTACCGCTCCTTCTCCCCACATTTTCATAGCCAACGGTGCGTCAGAAACATAACAGGCAGTGTAACAGAGCCTCGTGTGCAGGCATCCGATTCTGCTTTTCTACCTCACCCTTGGATATTGTACCTTAGTCCATTTAATCTACTGTGGTCATGGATCGGCAGTCGCTCCGGTCAGCCTCTTTGGACAACACCTTCAAAGACGTAGCAGCATGCCGCTCCCCATGTCAAGGTCCTCAAAGACTGTGCTCAGTGTAAAGGCTCCAATCCTGAGTTTACAAAGCAAGCAAGGCAGGCAGCAACACATTTCCTTATCTATGCAGAACTTGGGACAGGGGGAGTGGCCACGGCCTGCCACTCCAGAGTTGGCATTCATTGTTGCATAGCAGCCAAAATCCTCCTTTTATTGGAGATTCTCGAGACCGCCTTTTATTAACAGAAAAGTGAAAAGCAGCGCAGAATAAAAGGAGGCCAACATGCAGGAGAAGGTTGTTCAGCGAGTATTAAAATCTTGTACCTCATCAAAAATCAAAAGTGGGATTCATTCTGAAATGACATTAACCTGCAACATTGGTTAAACTGTTGCTTGCGAGTCCTCTGCCAGTGTCACTCTCTGATGACACAGCCTCGTGTTGTGCACAAAGATGTTGACACCTGATCCTGACACTGGAGTAGTGGAGTGACACCGGACTCTAACCCCCAGAAGACCTAGGCCATTTCTGCCAAGTCGATACCCTGAACCTATAAACTACAGGGTAATTTTAACTACAGACAGGTTGTAATGTGCTGGACCAGAAGTAGCTATGTATATTATTTAAAATTGTGAAATATACAAAAAAAAAAAAGGATATCTAAAAACCATTATAGCTAATTAGCACAGAAAGTGTTGTGAGAGTAAGGTGTACTTGGTCCTGTTTTTTTTTAGAGGAATCTTAATGTTTGACACAATGACTGATGTTGTTAGAGGATTTAATGTGCAATAGATCTATTTAAAATAAGTCCCTTTGTAAGTTCTTTCTTAAAACTGGAGGCACGTCCAGAACTCTTGGAAACACGTTTACTGGCTGCACATGAGTCGCACACAGAACCACAACAGAGCAAAAGGACAAGTTGGGGGGATCCAAGGAGGGGCCCAAAAGGACAACTGGATAAAATGACAGAAAAATAAATAGGGAAACAACATACTGCTCGTTAGCAGTAATGCTAATTATTAATCTGCACTAAAAGCTGGTAATGTCTTACGATAGCAAAATACCAATACTAATTTCCATCTTTCTTTCTTTGACGTATTGTTTGAAAAATAGGAAAGGAGCGTTGGGGGTATTTACTTTCATTACTTTTGGTCAATTTAAATTAGTCAACATTCTTGTTTGTTTCCTTTGATCCGCTGTAGTGCCGCACATTCTGATCAAGAGCTCATCTGATGGGACAGATTATTGGTGTGAGGCTCCTCCTGGTAGTAATGCTATAGTTAGATCCGGAGTAAACATGGCAAGAGCTACAAATAGCAATGAAAACATTCTCTAAAGTCCATAAATGGACTGTAAAACAACTATGAAAAACTTTGACGGATTTTAGATTTAATAAACCAAGTGTTCCCGAATTGAAATTTTTCACAGACAATACAAACTGCCCAGTGAGGCCCACATTTAATCAATTATCAACCTTGATTGTCGATTAACGCAACCGTTAAACCGCAAACGAACAGCACAAAACAGAAGCTAGCTTAAATGGTGACTGACTAGCCGACAGGATTCCGACCAAAGCAGGACAATATTTAAAGGTATCACTTTTGAAAACAATAAGACATTTACTATAACTATTAACTATATAAGGCATTAAACACAAACTTCAAAAATTAAAGTTGTAAATTGACAGAACTTAACGTTACCTGACGCCGGAGCGAGCACAGCGGGAGCGCGCATCTGGCCAGGTCCTAATCAACAATTACAAGCACCTGCTGGCTCTCCCACGTGACGTCCCGGCCAGTCCGACGCTGGTTTTACTGGGGACCAGTCCGCGCTCCTTTATATTTGTTGAATTTTGACATTGTGCAGTGACATCTTACGGTCACGTATGTTTGCTGTCAGTTCATAAAAGACTAATTCACCAAGTCAACACTCCTCAGGCAAAAAGGTTAAAAAAAAAAAAAAAAAAAAACCTGGAGGGAGAGGAAGAGGAAGAGGAAGAGGTGTGGACCACGGTGACGGTTTCCCATGTATGCGCGACAATCTCCACACAATACATAATCAGTTTTTATTTAAAATCTAAATTGCAGTGATAATTAAATTATTACACTGTGTGAAATGAAATAAATCTCCACACATATATACAAAAGAAAAAGTGCATTGTGGAAAAGAGCAAATGGGCCTAGGCAACATCCCTGAATAAATGGCAATAAAGTTGTTAGAAAACAAATCTATATATAGATGTAAAAAGAACAAAAGATCAACTTTATTGTGCCTATTGGGAATCAATATTCAATTTCCCATGTTGATTAGGACAATTATATCCATGCTTTTGCATATTTCAAAATGTTTGCAAGAATATGATTTGAGGAAAATCATAAACTTTGGCAAATACCACTTTTACTACTTTAAATAGGTAAAAAAATTATAGGTCAAAATTAACCTGCAATCATGTAGCAGAGACCAAAACAAAAACAATTTGAGTTCTGCGTAAAAGCATGTTTACTTGCATGTCACTAAGGTACTGTTCTTTGGATATAAACAGATTAATTACACATGTAGATTCACGACAGTGACAGAAAATGTTACATCAGGCCACTCATCAGAGGATGGATTTACATCTAATAGCAGGTTTTGTGCCACATCTGTATAACCCACGCGGATGCTGCCATAATTGTGAGCATGTAATGAAGTTGCTGTTCAGAAGGCAAGTTGATGTGCACATAAAATAGAACATGGCAAGGGTGAGAGACAAGAAAAGTAGAGGCTGCACGTGTCTTTTGGCGGCGATACTAAAGGTAGAGGTGACTAAAGCATCCATGCCCAGGCAGGGTTGCACGATGATGTGTCCTCTTTTTGTAATTTTTTCCTCTGTCTCCGTCCTCTGTTATCCTCCCTCTTCTTTTATTTACTTGACACAACTGGGCCAGTTTAGGCCTCCACAGGCAGCAGAAACAACAATGTATAGAATCACCTGTAAGAAGCAGAACAACAAGTTTAGACTGTAGTTAAGCTTCAATTTACTGCACCTACTTTAACATTAGGCAGGAACAGCTGAAATATACTTTCTACTAAAAGATGTGCCGGCAAGTTTTAATCTTATCACTAATGATGTCCGTTAACTTTAATCACCAGCATTCACCATACTCACAAGAAACACCAGCACGATGACAACCGTCAGCTTGAGGTTCTTCATACACATGGCTCGGGTCAGGTTACGACTTGTGGTTTTAAATGTAACCGACTACATGCAGTACACAGAAAAAGGAAACACTGAGAATGAGTGGTTCATAAAAGTTAACCTCAACCAATATTTTTCACTTAACCTATTAATATATTATGGGAGAAACAGTCTAAAACTCACAGAATCAACCAGATTGTCTGTTTTGTCAATCAGCAACTCAAGTTTTTCTCCCCTCTGAGCCACTAAATCTGGACAAATGAGAGAAAAAAAAATCAACAACATCAAGATTTATACAGATTATAAGATTTATTGCCACCAAACACACTCTATTATTTAAAGTATGAAAAAGTTATGGAATTTTTTTTTTTAACTGAAGCATTAAAATAAGGACTTTGTGAGATAAAAATATGAGACTCATTGTGTTCAAAAATATTTTAAAAAATGGAATAACCTTGTTAAGATCAAAATCCTAAAACAAGCAAATCCAGAACTTAACAGTGTATACAATTTGCATGAAATACCTATATTGCGAACCATAATTCCCTTTAGGTCATCAACTTGCATTTGAGTGTCAGCAATACGATCGGATCCACGAGGTTCTGAGTGGTGTTTCTACAGAGAAGAAAAAAAACTGAATGACAGATATGTTGTGACGTCTAGGTGGTTTTTTTTAACCTTTAAATGTTTTCTTCCACACAGTTGTTGCGCAATCAACATGACTTACTGAATGCGCGGACCTTTCAAACTCCTAAAACATATTGTATAAGGCACAATATTTGAAATATACCCACGAAAAAGTCCAGAAATATGAGCTCTACGTTCTCTACACTGCTGTAAACTGTATAGTTTTACCCCTTTTTTAAAAAAAAACATATCTAAACAGTTAAATATCCAGACCTTTTTTAAGAGCTTCAGTATAAAAATGATTACCGTAACTTTGTTCTACAGAATACAAATATGTGACAGGGCACAAGAGCACACCACAAAAAAGTTTTCACTAAATTAAAAAAAAACCCCTAAACATATAATTTAAATCATACTTGCTAAGATCACTTACATCGTCGGTAATACACAGGTACACAATTCTGTCATGGCAGATGTAATGAAAAAGATAGCTACACAAAAAAAAAAAAAAAACGTGTGACATGTCAACACACTGAAAGGAGAGAAAAATACATTATTTTGTAATATATACTCTACATAGATGCATATTAAACAGAATCAGCTGTAATGTGCAGTGATATTGTTTTCAAGTAGTTTTACCCAATTTGAAAAAAGGATTGAATTTAACACACTACAGTGTAATGACTTGCAATGAAAGAATAATATTTATTCAAAAGTTAGCAAAATGAACAACCGTATATATACACATGATGATAGTGATCTGTCGGTGTCTAATCTATATTGTTTTCAAATACTCTACTCATCTATGTATCTAGTCATTTTTCTTTTAATGGTTGCACACATTATAAAAATACATTAGTGATGTCAGCAGCACCATCGTCTTAAATGCTGTGTGAATAATAATAATATGTTTTATGTTTTTGTTTGTTTGTTTTTTCCAATAACAACTTAACAGATAACAACAGATTGCTGTGTAGTGTGTGGCTGTTAAAATGTGATAGAGTGCCTGCCTTACCTGCCATGGCTGTAGGTCAATTTGTTATTCTCTGATGGGATTTTAGCTAAAATTTGTTCAGCCACTTCTAAGAAGTTTCCACCACAATACGCATGTTTTGCAAGGATGGTGGTGCCACGGGCCACCACCGCAAACAAAATTGCCATGGCAACAGCTGGAACTTCAGCTCAATAACTGTTGTTACACAAGAACAAAAAGAGCGATATAATAACAGTGAAATGGCCTAGGGGAAGGGTAAACTAGTCTGCTGCGCAGGAAATCAAAATGAAATTTCTAGGGCAGCGTTATGACTACAAAAGAGATGAAGAAGAACAATGTTTTGCAGTCACAAGAAAAACAGCAGTCAGCGCGATTAGCTACGAAAACATTGTGCACATATCCTAAGCAAACAAAAACAATTAGCTAGTTTAAAAAAATAATGTTGGGAAATGAAGAGCTAACATAATAAAATGACACTGTACCGTTTGACGACCTAAACACTAGTTCTAGCTTTGGCCCGAACACAGTTTAATGGCATGCTGTGACAACGCTACCTCAATGGGTCAGTGTGATTTAAATTTTCTCATTTAGCGCAAATTCCGAGATCTGGAAAGATCTCTGCTACTAGCAAAACA
>CAAE01009471.1:0-13040 GCA_000180735.1 Tetraodon nigroviridis | reverse complement strand
GTCCCGCTTGAGCTCAAAGTACTCCTTAGTGTTGCCCGTAAAAATACGGGCTTTGCCAGACTTCAACCGTGCCACACTTAAACCCAAATCCTGCGCAACGTTACCGACAAGAGATCCCTTTGTCATTTCCTCGGGAATGGAGTAGCTGACCTGCCCGTGCGACGCACCCAGAAAGAGAAGCCAGACGAACAACAGCGCTCGCCATTCCATCGCTCCTGCCGGCGTGAGGAGAAGCAGTAAATCCTTTTTTCTATGTGCGCCGGATTTTTATCCTGTCCCGCAGACACAATGGCGATAAAGATCAAGCATATGCTGAACTGTGAAGGACACAAATTCCAGTTCTTCGAGCCTTTGGCTTTTCGTGACAAATATCGACTGTCAGCTCTGCCTCTATTTCCAAACTGAATATATGACGTGTTTGCTGGGAAGGTACTGCAACAAATGAATTACCAACAACCCGATGGCGAACAGCGTCCCTTTCTGTTTGAAGTAAGGAATTACATGCAGTACTGTTTTTAATATTTTCACAGAAGGCACACATCAGCGAGAAAAACTGTGCAACTCTTCATCTTTTATGAGATGAAATAAATAAAAATGAAAAATTATGAAAGCAACAAAACCACTTTAAAAATATATTCGTCAGATATGCAGGTATAAGCAGCAACAGGTCAAGAAATAATGATAATAAATCTGCGTCGGCTTGTTTTAGGCGAGAAGGTTGGCGCTGTCCGTGGTTCTGAATACGGCACCAACATCATTGCATAGGATGGGGCGCGCTCACACCCGCACACCCGCCCACCCACACACACATACACCGCCCCCCAGCACAGAGATGCTCAAAGAAGGAAAAGGAGAATGAGAGAGTAAAGATGTAATGGTACTATAAGAGGAGCGGGAGTAAACTTTAGGCAAAATAATGTATCGACTGCTTAATAAAAACACGCATTTGTCTCACCAAACAAATTTCATTTTATACGAGGGGGTGACTACATTTGTAGTTGCAAAAACATCCTCAAGGATAGAAAAAAAAATGTTTTTAGTATAACCAACCTCTAGAGGAGAGTCAGGCTCATCCAGGATGCTCTTGTCACTCTGTATCCTCTGCATGGTTCCTGTAGAACTGGGCTCCATGATCAGCACGTTCTGACTAGCAGCTCTGCCCAACTTACAGTCACTCTTTCTGGAGTCAGTGGTCCTGCACACCTCGTAGTTGTACACGTGCTGGAGAGTCCCTGTCCCCAAAGTGTCTGAGTAACGTGGCGGATAATATGGAATGACAGGCAGGCTGGAGTGATACAGGATGCGAGACTGTCTCCACCTGTAGATCTTGACGGATACAATCACCACCAGGCAGGTGATGAAGAGGAAGGACACCACAGCCAAAGCCAGCACCAAGTAGAAAGTCAGGTTGTCATTGTACTCCTTGTCCTGAGCAAAGTCCGTGAACTCTGACAGCACCTCAGGGAAGCTGTCGGCCACCGCCACGTTAACAATGACTGTGGCTGAACGAGAGGGCTGCCCGTTGTCCTCCACTATCACACTCAGTCTCTGCTTGACAGCGTCTTTGTCAGACACTTGGCGCACGGTTCGGATCTCTCCGTTCTGGAGGCCCACTTCAAACAGAGCCCTGTCTGTGGCTTTCTGCAGTTTATAGGAGAGCCAGGCGTTCTGTCCAGAGTCCACATCAACAGCCACCACTTTGGTCACCAGGTAGCCCACATCTGCTGAACGAGGCACCATTTCAGCCACCATAGAGCCACCAGTCTGGACTGGGTACAGAACCTGAGGAGGGTTATCGTTCTGGTCCTGGATCAGGATCCTCACGCTCACGTTGCTGCTGAGAGGAGGAGAACCTCCGTCCTGAGCTCGGACCAGGAAGTGAAAGTCCTTGATCTGCTCGTAGTCAAAGGAGCGCACGGCATGGACGACTCCACTATCAGCACTGACGGACACATAGGAGGAGACGGGAACTCCGTTAACAGAGGACTCCTCCAGGATGTAGGAAACACGAGCATTCTGGTTCCAGTCAGCGTCTCTGGCTCTGACTGTGAATATAGAGAGACCTGGGGTGTTGTTTTCTACAATGTAGGCCTGATAGGAGCTCCTCTCAAAGACAGGAGCGTTGTCATTCACATCAGAGATCTGTAAGGTGAGAGTGACGCTGCTGGAGAGGGAGGGCACTCCCTCATCAGAGCAGCTCACCGTGATGTTGTACTCAGATTCTCTCTCTCTGTCCAGCTCATTCTTAGTCAGCAGATTGAAGAAATTAGCTGATGTTGGCTTCAAAATTAAAGGAATCTTTTCACTGATTGTGCAGCGGATTTTGCCATTGTCTCCAGAATCCAAGTCCTGGACATTAACCATTGTCACAATAGTTGCTGGTTTTGAGTTCTCAGAAATTACGTTAGACTGAGACATTATATTAATAACAGGCTTGTTATCATTAATATCTGCTACTTCCACTGTAATCTTACACGAATCTGTAAGTCCTCCTTCATCGCTGGCTTGCACATGTATTTGATAATTTCTTGCCTTTTCATAATCCAAAGTATTTTTTAAAATCAGATTGCCGTTTGATTCGTTCATCTCAAACATATCTCTCACATCTGCTGCTGTGCTGGATATTGTGTAAGTAATCTTGGAATTTAACCCTTTGTCAGCATCTGAAGCACTCACCTTGGTTATTAATGTACCTATCAGAGCATTTTCAGGTACTGTAGCTTTATAAACGGGCTTTGTAAAAACAGGTGCATTGTCATTAACATCCAGGACCGTCACATGGATCTGCGCTGTGCCAGAAAGGACCGGCTGCCCTCCGTCTGTCGCTGTCAAGACTAAAGATATTTCCTCCTCTCTTTCCCTGTCAAGAGGCTTTTGTAAAACCATTTCAACGATCTTTTCTCCATCTGGCTGGTCTTTTAATTTAAGCACAAAATGATCCGTTCTTGTGAGAAAATAATTCTGAAGGCCATTTAATCCAACATCTGCATCCGCCGCCCTCTCCAACAAGAATTTAGCTCCGCTTGTGGCTGATTCGCTAATTTTGAATTTCATTTCAGATTTTTCAAATAACGGAGGGTTATCATTAATATCTGCAACCTCGATAGTAACAGTGTATAACTCCATTGGATTTTCTAAAATAATCTGGAAATGCAGAGCGCAGGGTGTCGTCTGTCCACAAAGCGCCTCTCTGTCTATCTTTTCTTTGACGAGGAGGACTCCGCGTTCTCGGTTGAGCTCGATGTAATTCGCACTGTTTCCAGTAAAAATCCGAGCTTTTCCTGACTTCAGTCTTTGTACGTCCAGACCGAAATCCTGAGCAATGTTACCTATTAAAGATCCCTTTTTCATTTCCTCCGGAACCGAGTAGCTGACCTGTCCCTGCACCGCTCCGATCAGCGCGACTGCGATGAACAAAACCGCAGGGCACGTCATTGTTTTGCACAACCTTCCAAGACGGAACAACAAAAAAAGCAATCGAATGCCTCCTTGATTATTTGTCGATGGAAAATCCCCGTCAATAACCGTCCTTGTCGATGATCGTGTCTCTCCTGCTCCTGAATGCGCTCTGTTTGCTCGTTCTACACAAAAATGGAGGAAAAATGTTGACGGGATCTATTGCATTATTCTACTCGACAGATAGGAGCTGCTGGTCAATAGCGGCCCTTAGAGTTCAATCTAATGTATTACACCTATGTATAACTGCAAATCATTAAAGAGAAGCATATTCGGCCAAATAAAGATAGCTCTGGCAAAAGTGCGCAGATCAAATGCACACTCAAAAAAAAAAAAAAAAAAAAACTGGGTAAGTTGTGTGAGTTTTTACAAAACTCATTTGATAACATGAACTTTACCACAAGAGATTATACTGAATAAAAAGCATTCAACTGCTAAATATTTTGGTGATTTGTGGTACAAGATTTTAGACAATTTTGTGTTTTTGTGATATTACACAACCCAAAGCATAAAAGAAAAGAAAAAAAAAAAAAAACTAAAACTATACTTTAGTGATATTAAAACATGTAAATAACATAAATATATGTTTATAAAAATGGGAGAAGATTATCCAACCTCTAGAGGAGAGTCAGGCTCATCCAGGATGCTCTTGTCACTCTGTATCCTCTGCATGGTTCCTGTAGAACTGGGCTCCATGATCAGCACGTTCTGACTAGCAGCTCTGCCCAACTTACAGTCACTCTTTCTGGAGTCAGTGGTCCTGCACACCTCGTAGTTGTACACGTGCTGGAGAGTCCCTGCCCCCAAAGTGTCTGAGTAACGTGGCGGATAATATGGAATGACAGGCAGGCTGGAGTGATACAGGATGCGAGACTGTCTCCACCTGTAGATCTTGACGGATACAATCACCACCAGGCAGGTGATGAAGAGGAAGGACACCACAGCCAAAGCCAGCACCAAGTAGAAAGTCAGGTTGTCATTGTACTCCTTGTCCTGAGCAAAGTCCGTGAACTCTGACAGCACCTCAGGGAAGCTGTCGGCCACCGCCACGTTAACAATGACTGTGGCTGAACGAGAGGGCTGCCCGTTGTCCTCCACTATCACACTCAGTCTCTGCTTGACAGCGTCTTTGTCAGACACTTGGCGCACGGTTCGGATCTCTCCGTTCTGGAGGGCCCACTTCAAACAGAGCCCTGTCTGTGGCTTTCTGCAGTTTATAGGAGAGCCAGGCGTTCTGTCCAGAGTCCACATCAACAGCCACCACTTTGGTCACCAGATAGCCAACATCTGCTGAACGAGGCACCATTTCAGCCACCATAGAGCCACCAGTCTGGACTGGGTACAGAACCTGAGGAGGGTTATCGTTCTGGTCCTGGATCAGGATCCTCACGCTCACATTGCTGCTGAGTGGGGGAGAACCTCCGTCCTGAGCTCGGACCAGGAAGTGAAAGTCCTTGATCTGCTCGTAGTCAAAGGAGCGCACGGCATGGACGACTCCACTATCAGCACTGACGGACACATAGGAGGAGACGGGAACTCCGTTAACAGAGGACTCCTCCAGGATGTAGGAAACACGAGCATTCTGGTTCCAGTCAGCGTCTCTGGCTCTGACTGTGAATATAGAGAGACCTGGGGTGTTGTTTTCTACAATGTAGGCCTGATAGGAGCTCCTCTCAGAAGACAGGAGCGTTGTCATTCACATCAGAGATCTGTAAGGTGAGAGTGACGCTGCTGGAGAGGGAGGGCGCTCCCTCATCAGAGCAGCTCACCGTGATGTTGTACTCGGATTCTCTCTCTCTGTCCAGCTCACTGTCTGTGACTAAATTGTAAAAACCATTTGAGGATGATGCAATATTAAAAGGCAGGTTTCCATTTATCTGGCAGTTTACTTGACCATTGTTACTTGAATCTGGGTCAGAGACACTGAACATAACTATCACTGTGTTTGGTGCGGGAGTTTTCTGGTATATTGTCAGACTTGTGTAAGAATACTAATCAGGAGGAGCGTTATCATTAATCATCAATTACATCAACAATTACTTTACTGGAATCTGAGAGACCCCCGCTATCTCTAGCTTCAATATCTATTTGATAGTGTTTGGCTTTTTCGAAGTCAATTGCACCCAGTAAAATAACATCCCCCTTTTCATCTACAGTAAATATGTCAGAGACGCTGTCCATCGTGCTGGACACTGAATAAGAAACCTCCCCGTTTCTTCCTTTATCTGCATCAGTGGCACTCACTCTGGTGAGCGTTGTTCCTTTCTGCGAATTTTCCGCAATTGCAGCTTTGTACACAGGCTGCACAAAGACAGGCGCGTTGTCGTTCACGTCAAGCACCGTCACAAAAATCTTCACGGTTCCGGACATCTGAGGCTCTCCTCCGTCCACAGCCGTTAACAGCAGCGACATCTCTTCCTCTTTTTCTCGGTCCAGCTGCTTGTGCAGCACCATTTCCACCTTGTTATTACCATCTGTGTGATGCTGCATTCTGAGCTGAAAATGATCTGAAGGCTTCAGGCTGTAGTTTTTCAGACCATTGACGCCGATATCCGCATCCACCGCTCTGTCCAGCACAAATTTCGAGCCCGGAACAGCAGACTCGCTAATTTCAAAAAGCTTCTCCTCATATTTAAAAACGGGGCTGTTGTCATTAATGTCAGTAATCTCGACTGTTATCCGAAACAGCTCCATTGGGTTTTCTAGAATGATTTGAAGGTGCAAAGCACAAGGCGTCGTCTGTTTGCAGAGCATCTCTCTGTCGATGCGATCTTTAACCAGCAGGACTCCCCTGTCTCGGTTCAGCTCGATGTATTCCGCGCTGTCCCCCGTAAATATACGGGCTTTGCCCGATTTCAGTCGTTTTACATCCAAACCTAGATCCCGTGCTATGTTGCCGAGTACGGAACCTTTTGGCATTTCCTCCGGAATAGAGTAGCTGACCTGACCAAGAACGGAATCTAGCGAGAAAAGCATGGTGAAAAAAAATACTTGCCGTCTCATTGTTCTACCCATCCCCATCGTTAGGACACAAAGCGTTTGAAAATCAGTTTTAAAATCTAAATATTGCCGAGGCTGTCAACATTAAATAATTTGGACACGTTATCTAGCATACTTTGAATAGTATATGATATTTTACCGTTTGATCCTTCATCTAAATCAGAGGCCCGAACTGCCGCTACTTTTGTTCCAGGAACCGAGTTCTCTTTTATAGTTGATTTATAGATTTTCTGTGTAAAAACAGGAGCGTTATCATTAACATCTAATACGTTGATATTTATCTGCACGGTCCCGGAGAGCTGAGGCTCCCCACCGTCTACTGCAGTCAAAACCAGAGTCAACTGATCTTTCGTCTCTCTGTCTAACGGCTTCTGTAAAACCATCTCTACCATCTTGCTTCCGTCTGCTTGGTTTTGCAGCTTCAAAGCAAAGTTTTCGGTTGGATATAACACATAATTTTGTAATCCATTAATGCCAACATCCAGATCGATTGCTGGTTGCAACGAGAATAAAGCTCCGGTAGCAGCAGATTCACTAATACTGAATTTCATTACACCGCTATTAAAAATCGGGGCGTTGTCGTTGATGTCCGTCACCTCGACAGCGATGCTGTAAAACTCCATCGGATTCTCTAAAATGACCTGGAAATGCAGCGCACAGGGCGACGTCTGTGCGCAGATGGCCTCTCTGTCGACTCTGTCTTTGACGAGCAGGATTCCTTTCTCTGTATTCAGCTCGATGTACTCCGTATTGTCCCCCGTATAGATGCGCGCCTTTCCTGATTTCAGCCTTTTCGGATCCAAACCCAAATCTTGCGCAATATCACCAATGAAAGAGCCTTTCGACATCTCCTCTGGCACCGAGTAGCTCACCTGCCCAGTGACTGAATTTAAAGAGAGAAGCGAGATAAACAGCAGCAGTCGACGTCTCATTGTTCCGTCCGCCATCGTCTCAACATTCATCACGCAGCAAAGACCGTCGCATGTACAGTATTCCGGGTTATGTCTTCTGGTTGTGAATAACCCGCAATTCGTAGTAAAATACAAAAAAGGTAAATATCCGTACAACGATTAGAGCTGCGCCCTTTGTAATCCTCACTGGTCAACGTCTTTCTGTTGTTCTGGATATGAAATTACTGGGGGGGAACTGCTGATATGATGGTTTTAAATACAGAGGCGAGTCAACAGCGGCCCTAAGAGTTCACTATACTGAACTACAGGACACGACAATGAAACACACCCTTTCTGCTTTAAAAGATGAGTCTGGCCTCATGAAGTATGTGACAAGCACAGAAAAATAAATACTGATTCAATGCAAGAAATGCATTTTTTTAATTAAAGTATGTATTTATAGGTGAAACTATGCCAGAGACTTTAAATTTAAGAGAATAAAAATAACAGTTCTTACGTGATGCATTCACGTGTATACAAGTATGGCATATAAACCCCCCCATTCCCCAGTCTCTCTCTCTCGTTCTCTTTCTCTCTCTCCCTGTGTGTGTGTGTGTGTCGTGTGTATCTCTGTATGTTTCTTAAGGTGCTTCTCTCTGCATCTAACTCTTTGTCTTTCAAAGACTAAAACCTCCTCCTCTCCACCTGATGCTGTTTCAAACCTGTACTAACGTGCAACACTTTTACTGTAAACAGCGACTGCAACTAATATCAGTTTTAAGGAACTTTTTTTTCAGTCTTAAAAATGAAAAAAAAAAGGGGGGGGGGGGGGTTGAATACTCACAAGAAGAGAAAAAATAGCAGATGATATTACACATCTATTGTGACTCCAACCAGGTCATCATCAAAAAAAGAAAAAAGAAAAAAAAAACTTCCCAAAAACAACCATATAGGCACACATGTAAGTTTAGTAGAAAGAGGAAGGGAACTGTTGCTAGGAATGTGAGGCAATCAGTAACTATTTATTTTTAAAACACCATTAAATACTCTCAATTTATTTTGGAGAATTTTCTTTGTGATACCACAATTCAGTTATAGCCACACATATTTTTGATCAAATAATAAAATACTTGGACTAGTTAGGGGGAAAAAAAGTAAACTGGTAGACATAAAGTCAGTAATGACAACCATAAATCTATGCTGTATTTAATCTTTTCAGAAATAGAGCAAATAAAAGCATAATGTTTCAAAAAATTATAATAATAATGAGCAACTGGCTTGGAAAAGCATTTCATGCTCATTTTGTAATCAGGAGTGTGCTAGAGTAAACAGAAAACATTTGCAAAGTAAAGTACCGGCCAGTTTCTTTATATACATCAACAAAAGAAAACTTTTGTAAAAATACACTGAGAACCTATTCCTGCTTTCCATGTTTGGTTCTTGCAAAAATGATTGATGACAAATGATTTCTACAAGTAGAATTTATTAAATCCTCCCTAAAGGTTCACCTTTGATTCAATGTAGAACACAGGAATAAAAATTAAAATAAACTGACCTCTAGAGGAGAGTCAGGCTCATCCAGGATGCTCTTGTCACTCTGTATCCTCTGCATGGTTCCTGTAGAACTGGGCTCCATGATCAGCACGTTCTGACTAGCAGCTCTGCCCAACTTACAGTCACTCTTTCTGGAGTCAGTGGTCCTGCACACCTCGTAGTTGTACACGTGCTGGAGAGTCCCTGTCCCCAAAGTGTCTGAGTAACGTGGCGGATAATATGGAATGACAGGCAGGCTGGAGTGATACAGGATGCGAGAGTGTCTCCACCTGTAGATCTTGACGGATACAATCACCACCAGGCAGGTGATGAAGAGGAAGGACACCACAGCCAAAGCCAGCACCAAGTAGAAAGTCAGGTTGTCACTGTCCACCACACCGGCGGCCGCGCCCGCATGCACGGAGAGGGCGTGATTGGGGGGGTCGGGCACCGCCACGTGAACGATGACTGGGGGTGAACGAGAGGGCTGCCCGGGGACGGCCACGAGCACACGCAGTCGCTGCCTGAGAGCGACATTGCCAGACACTTAGCTGCACGGAATCAGAGCTCAGCGCGCGCTGGGAGGGCCCACTTTCAAGACAGAGGCCGCTGGACGCGTGGGGTTGGCTGGCAGGTGCAATGGGGAGATGCGAGGGCGTTTTTTTTGCGAGAGTGCCACAGTCGAACAGGCCACCCACTGGGGGGTCACCGAGGTGAGCGCACATCGCGCTGGAACGACGGCACCATTCTCAGCCACCATCAGAGCCACCAGTCTGGGACTCGGGTACAGAACCGGAAGGAGGGGTTAACGGCGCGGGGTCCCGGGATCAGGTATCCTCTTTGTTCATTTTTTCGGGCAGGAGAGGGGGGAGAAGGGCCGGCCCAGAAGCTCGTGACCACGAAGGTGAAAGCCCGCTGACCTGCTCGTAGTCAAAGGGGGCGCACGGCATGGACGACCCCACTATCAGCACTGACGGACACATAGGAGGAGACGGGAACTCCGTTAACAGAGGACTCCTCCAGGATGTAGGAAACACGAGCATTCTGGTTCCAGTCAGCGTCTCTGGCTCTGACTGTGAATATAGAGAGACCTGGGCTGTTGTTTTCTACAATGTAGGCCTGATAGGAGCTCCTCTCAAAGACAGGAGCGTTGTCATTCACATCAGAGATCTGTAAGGTGAGAGTGACGCTGCTGGAGAGGGAGGGCGCTCCCTCATCAGAGCAGCTCACCGTGATGTTGTACTCGGATTCTCTCTCTCTGTCCAGCTCACTGTCTGTTGTTAAACTGAAAAAGTTACTGGATGTTGAAGATATTGTGAAGGGAATGCTTTCTTTAATGTAACAGTGCACTTTTCCATTCTCACCTGAGTCTGGATCTTGGACATTTATCATTGTTACAACAGTGCCAGGCTGAATGTCTTCAGTTAGTGCACTAGACTTTGACATCACATTTATCACAGGTGCATTGTCATTTGTGTCTGTTATTTCAACTACAATTTTACAAGTATCAGTTAAACCTCCTTCATCACTGGCTCGGACATGTATTTGACACTGTCGCTTTTTATCAAAGTCTGTATTTCCGGATGTCGACTGGTACGCACTTTGCTGGTCCCCGTGCGTTGGGCGGGGCAGTGGTGTAGGGGGTATGTCAGCGGGTGCTGACTGGAAAGCTGGGCAGTGAGCGCAACGCAAATTAAATGTGAGTTAGCTAACTCATTTAGGCAACCCCCGGGCGTGAAGAGCTTTATGCTTACGGCTCGCTGTATTGTGTGGAATTATGAGCTATTAGAAATTTAAATTGTGAAAAAGATTTGTCTCCCCTTACCCCAAGCTTCGTCCCGTTTTCGGATCCTTTTTTAACGGCCGCCAGTGGGCTGGAAGGCTCATCCAGGATGCTCTTGTCACTCTGTATCCTCTGCATGGTTCCTGTAGAACTGGGCTCCATGATCAGCACGTTCTGACTAGCAGCTCTGCCCAACTTACAGTCACTCTTTCTGGAGTCAGTGGTCCTGCACACCTCGTAGTTGTACACGTGCTGGAGAGTCCCTGTCCCCAAAGTGTCTGAGTAACGTGGCGGATAATATGGAATGACAGGCAGGCTGGAGTGATACAGGATGCGAGACTGTCTCCAACCTGTAGATCTTGACGGATACAATCACCACCAGGCAGGTGATGAAGAGGAAGGACACCACAGCCAAAGCCAGCACCAAGTAGAAAGTCAGGTTGTCATTGTACTCCTTGTCCTGAGCAAAGTCCGTGAACTCTGACAGCACCTCAGGGAAGCTGTCGGCCACCGCCACGTTAACAATGACTGTGGCTGAACGAGAGGGCTGCCCGTTGTCCTCCACTATCACACTCAGTCTCTGCTTGACAGCGTCTTTGTCAGACACTTGGCGCACGGTTCGGATCTCTCCGTTCTGGAGGCCCACTTCAAACAGAGCCCTGTCTGTGGCTTTCTGCAGTTTATAGGAGAGCCAGGCGTTCTGTCCAGAGTCCACATCAACAGCCACCACTTTGGTCACCAGGTAGCCCACATCTGCTGAACGAGGCACCATTTCAGCCACCATAGATCCACCAGTCTGGACTGGGTACAGAACCTGAGGAGGGTTATCGTTCTGGTCCTGGATCAGGATCCTCACGCTCACGTTGCTGCTGAGTGGAGGAGAACCTCCGTCCTGAGCTCGGACCAGGAAGTGAAAGTCCTTGATCTGCTCGTAGTCAAAGGAGCGCACAGCATGGACGACTCCACTATCAGCACTGACGGACACATAGGAGGAGACGGGAACTCCGTTAACAGAGGACTCCTCCAGGATGTAGGAAACACGAGCATTCTGGCTCCAGTCAGCGTCTCTGGCTCTGACTGTGAATATAGAGAGACCTGGGCTGTTGTTTTCTACAATGTAGGCCTGATAGGAGCTCCTCTCAAAGACAGGAGCGTTGTCATTCACATCAGAGATCTGTAAGGTGAGAGTGACGCTGCTGGAGAGGGAGGGCGCTCCCTCATCAGAGCAGCTCACCGTGAGGTTGTACTCGGATTCTCTCTCTCTGTCCAGCTCACTGTCTGTGACTAAACTAAAAAACACCTTTGAGGTTGAGGAAATTGTAAATGGGACGTTCTCTTTAATATAACAATTGACTTTTCCATTTTCACCCGAGTCTGGATCCTGAACATTCATCATGGTCAGAACAGTGCCCGGCTTGACATCCTCCACTATCCCGGATGACGCCGACATAATATTGATGGCTGGTGGGTTATCATTTGTGTCCAGCACCTCGATAATAACTTTACAGACGTCTGAATTGCCACCCTCATCTGATGCTTGAACATCCAGCTCATAATGGCGAACCTTTTCATAATCAAGGCTTCCTGCTAACGTTACCTCACCCCTTTCCTGATCAATTTGAAACAAGGCGTGCGCCCCCTCTGGCGCATTAGACATCGAATAGTAAATGCGCCCGTGCTGCCCATCGTCTGCGTCAGATGCAGTTACTGTTGTTAAAACAGATCCTTTGGGGGCATTTTCTTTTGCATTCGCCTTAAATTCTGCCTGAGAACAAACGGGTGAATTATCGTTCGCGTCCGACACCGTGATCAGAATATGCATCGTCCCAGAGAGCTGCGGCTCTCCTCCGTCGGTAGCCGTCAGTGTCAAAGACAGCCGCTCCTGTTTTTCTCGGTCGAGGTGCCTCTTTAAAACCATCTCGATATTTCTGTTGCTCCCGATTTTGTACGGATTTAAATCAAAGGTATCACTTGAACTGAGTGAATAGCCCCGGATGCCATTAACCCCGACGTCGCTATCAGTTGCCTTTTCTAAAACAAATTTCGACCCTATGTGAGCAAGTTCATTAATTTCAAATTCCATTTTACTATTTTTGAAACCCGGTGAGTTGTCATTAATATCCGTCACCTCCACAGTCACACTGTAAAACTGCATCGGGTTTTCCAGAATGATCTGAAAATCCAGGGAGCAGGGCGTCGTCTGTCTGCAGAGAGCTTCTCTGTCGATCCGCTCTTTGACTAAGAGGACCCCTCTTTCTTTATTCAGCTCGATGTGATCTGGCCCGTCACCGGTGTATATACGAGCCCTCCCCGCTTTCAACCGTTTCACGTCTATGCCCAAATCCTGAGCAATGTTACCAACGAAAGAGCCTTTCGCC
>CAAE01009468.1:19495-31166 GCA_000180735.1 Tetraodon nigroviridis | reverse complement strand
TTGTAGTGACTTTAATTGCAGATTTAATTTTCACATTATAACAATCCTCATAAAGTGCGACACAACAAACCAGCTCAAGCGTAAACTTTTCTTTATATTCTCTTCAGGGATCACATGGATGTTAAAGGGATGGGTCACCCTGTAAATCGCTGATGAACCATCCCTTTAAACGACAGCAAACTGACACAGAACACAATTTAAGACTCATTGACCTTCATTAAGTGCACATTTCAGAGACAAGTGCGTGTGTGAGTGGTGTGCAGCAGGTTCGTTTATCATCAGCCTTTTAAAGGGACGAAAAGCAGGAAACTGAAGGTGAACTTCAAACAGATCCGAACAGTCTGGTTTTCCACGGACCGGAGGCGAGCTGCACCCACACACACCGACTCCACCTCTCCTTCGCAAGGGCTTTGGTTTGGGACAGGAAAAGTCAGCATGTTGGCCTTTCCGCTGCCCAGCAGAAGGATGAACGTTTGGGAGTTCATCCACTGGCAGAGCTCGAGCTCAGCCAGCAACCTTTCAGTGAGAGGGTTACCATTTTAGTCATACGCCAATCTCCAAATGATTCAAAAGCATTCAAACATCTTTTCTTTCTCTAAAACGTGTTGTTGCTGTTTTGGCCAACAACCGTAGTATTTGGTCATCTACACAGTTTTGGAATGAGGGAGCGACTCTCTCAGGTACGAGGATCTTAAATGATCTAAACGACACTACTTGCTAAAGAAAAGTGCTACAACTTGGACCAGCAGTCAACAAAATAAACTCAAAGAAGAGGTAGAACAAAAAGGGCCCAAAACCAGGATACCGACAAACAAGAACAAAGCAACCCATCAAATCCACGCCCACGTTAACCAAACACCTACACACACAAAAGAACAAATGAACCTGAAAGTCTCCTGCTCTAAGTTTGTACAAGCCTCCCGAGCGTTTAAACACTAACAAACGTGGGGAAGCTCCAGATCAGCTGCCCAATGACGTCTGAGATGACCTTGATGTGCTGACAGAGGAAGTCAGGTCTGCCAAAGGCCTCCAGAGCTGCTAGCCAGCACATTAGCGCTGTGAGAAGCCACCGATGGGCGTCGGCCCTCACACACGAACACACGTGGACACACTCCAGAAGGACGCAGGAGCTCAAAGTAGCAGCGGCCTGGCTGTTTGTGTTAGGATGGGGATGACTGGAAGCAACGATGGAGAGCTCGTCTGGTGGAATGATAATAAGTCTGAACAGCAGGAGAAGATGATGGCGAAGGTTGGAAACGGAGCTTCAACACATTAAAGATCGAACAAACAGTCTCTTTACGAGCAGCCGGGTCAGACTGGTTTGGTCAGACCAATAGGAGAAAAAAAGGAGTCTTGGAGGAAGGGTTCACGATTAGCTGCTGCCAAACCAACAGCACGCTTTTACCTGCTGGATTAGTTCAGATCTCGGGGAAAAAAGTGGGAATAATGTGCAACATGCTTGGGATTTAGGTCTGACCGGGATGGGAAAGACTGCTC
This sequence comes from Tetraodon nigroviridis, assembly GCA_000180735.1. Classification (NCBI taxonomy): domain Eukaryota; kingdom Metazoa; phylum Chordata; class Actinopteri; order Tetraodontiformes; family Tetraodontidae; genus Tetraodon; species Tetraodon nigroviridis. The sequence continues at coordinate 29,669 of CAAE01009468.1, read as the reverse complement.
TCTACCAGGAAGTCCAGCTGCCTCATCAGCCAAAGACTCCAGATCAGTGACGGAAGCCTCTGACCTCTGAGGTCAGGACACACGTGGTGTTTGGATACACACCTTCTTTCTTCTGGGGTGATTTTGTCCCAGCTGGCTGAACAGAAACACCTCGTTCCCAAACTGCACCTTCATCCTGTCCAGGCTGTCCCATCACGGTGCCCTTGACTAGTCCTGGCCTGTGGGTGGACACGCAAGCTAACGTGGGACATTGCTGTGCTGTGTCCTTTCAACGTCACTGGAGTGTAGAATTGGTATCGGTGGTCCAAGTTTGGGTGAAACGCTTCGAATCAGCATTTTCCCTCTAAGACTTTTCTGATCGATGAGCCAAACCGTCAAAATAAAAGCTTCAAGTCAAACTCTTCCTCCGCTCCTGCTTCCTCCCACCGTTCCCTCTTCAGTAGCGGGTGGAGAACCAGTCGTTGTCGCTCATCTGAACGAGCTCGTTGACGACGTCCAGCAGGTTGTAGTTGTACTTGTTCAGCAGGCGTTGGTTCAGGGGCCGGTCCCCGAAGCCCATCTCCACCAGCACCGCCATCATGGTGTCCTGGGTGGAGGCGTCCACCGGAGGCTGCGGAAAGCGTGGGCTCGTGAGCGCTCAGAGGGAACCTACAGAGAAGGGCAGCGGCGGCGCGGCGGCTGACCTGGGTGGGGCCTTGTCCGGTGAACAGGGCTTTGTAGGCGGAGGCGGCCACTGACAGGGCTCCTTTCATCAGGCCGCGGGTGATCCCAGGGTGCCTGAGGAGACACAAGGCTGCCCCGTTAGCACCATTTCTGTGCAGAGGTGCTCTTTGCACGCGCACGCGCACGTCTGCCTGCAGACCTGGGGTCTTCGGGGTTGTTCTCTGCCGCTTCAGCATCTTCAGTCTCAGCTGTCTGTGTCTGCTCAGGAGGGGAGTCTGCGGGCCGAGAAAGGCGCACGTTAGCGCGGGGTCGCCCGCCGTCCCTGGTAAGGGTGTCGCTGGTCTCACCTTCCTGGTTCTGGTACAGGTCGGAGCCCTCTGCGGCTTCGCCCGGGTCGGCGCCGGCCTCTCCGCTGCTCTCTGCTCTGTGACACAGCAACAGCAGCCCTTTAACAGCATGGACGCCACCTCCACAGCACTCCAAAACACCCGTTTCTGCTGTCACATGACCCCAGGCATCCATTTTGCCTAGCTGCTTTCCCACTAGCACCCACTCAGTTCAGCTGGGGGACTTTGCCACTCAGAGATTGTGTTCACGTCAGCTTGGTAAGGCTCTGAGGGGCCAGGGGATGGACGCCACCGGGGGGGTGGAAAAGCACCTTTTCGGACCCACTGACCTGGGTGTGACGACGGCTGTGGGCGGGGCCACCACCTCGGGGGTGAGAGGCTCGTCGTCCAGCGTCTGGGAGGTGCAGAGCATGTCGTTGGCGCTGCTGCTGCCCGACACCCCCGTCCTCGGCAGCACCCCCGCCCCCCCCACCTCCTCCCCCGTGGCGGCGGACTGGTCGGGAGAAGGCGTTTCCGCGTCTGCGCTGGTCTTTGCTGGGACGTCACCTGGCTGGGACAGAGCAGAGCTAAGACGGAAGAGAGGAGGGTTAGTCAAAAGTCCCGTTTCATTTCCTTCTGCCTTCAAAGACGACAGTTAGACTGCGGTCCGGTGGGAGCGGGCACCTGTACATGGACTCTCCCAGTGGGCGACTGGTGTCAAAGCAGTCGGGGAGGATGATGATGTAATCCTCCGAGGAGGTGGAGGAGGAGCGGCTCCTCGGCCCATCTCTCTTCTCCTCTTTATCCTTCTCCTTCTCCACCTGCTGCGTTTTCTCCGTCTCGTTGTGGGACTTCCCACCATCAGCTGAGACAAGAATGAGAAAACTGTAAAACTGTTTTTTTACACTTTCAAACCAACTGATCTCAAACTTTCCTTTTCGGTCGGACAGCGTTTCTTCATACTAGCAGATAAAACGGATAAACACCTGCGCTTTGGCGGCCCTGCAGCGTAGCGGCCCCGGGTGCGACGTGCAGCGGCACCGGTGCAGAGCTGGGTCCAGGCCCCAGGGTCAGGGCCACCGAGAGTGGGGCCGGTAGGGAGGCTTTCAGAGGGGAGGGGAGGGACGCCTTGAGGGTGGCTGGGGGATTCAGGGCACTTTTAGACATGCCGGGGCTGCTGTCCGGGCTGTGCTCAGCTTGTACCGTTTTCTTCTTTACGTAGGAGGAAGAGGCGGAGCCGCCCTGGGCAGCAGGGCGTACCACTGCGAGCATACAGGAAGTCCACACCCTTCAATCTTTCCGCGGTACTTTTAAACTCACAATTATGCTACGGTTGTTTGGCGTAATCAAACCTTCTTTTTTCAATCAAGACTAAGGATTACATTGCCTTTGCTCCTCTATCAGTGGACTGATCATCACCTGTTCCTGGCGGGGGCCCTCTCGGAGGGGTGTGGTCAGGGGCCTCTTCCAGGGTCATCGAGCGAATTACGGTCTCGCAAACAAACTGGGTCCCACTGATGTCATCCTCCCCTTCCTCCTGAGCGGGCACTCCTCCCCCATCTGCACTAGATCCTGCAGGACGAGGCACATCTGAAGACCAGGGAGGAAAAAAGGATGTGAAAATAGAGTGAGTTAATAAGTTGAACCTGTGCACCACTTTTTGCCAACTCCACTAATGCATCACACTGATGTTTAACATCACCGCTCTGCTTTACATACTTAAATAAAGCTGATAATGTGGACTTTGGCAATATAAAGATTTTCAAACGAATATGGTTTAAAAGGGCTTTAACCCCGGCAGATGACCGTCTTGGTCTTTGCTGCCTCTAGTGGACAGACTGTAAACTACACGCTGTTGTGGCCAAATGAGGTGTTGATGAAAATGCAACGTTGACCTTTAACCTCTGTTGTTCCTTTTCTAGTCCAACAATAACAGTGTTAAAGCAATAACATAACTGTCACAACTGTGGCTGGAAAATAGGTTATTTTAATCATACCTGAGGCTGCTGTTTTGCATCACGACTTCATGTAGATAAATTGTGTATCGTTTTTAATGCAAGAATTCAAATGATTTATAAATAAATGCAACAATTTTTAAGTGTTAAAGTCTGTCTATGGTGTACTATCATACTACATTATTACATTTTCATGACTTCTGTGTTTATTTCTTGACCACATAACTAATTTATTAGTCAAGAATATAATAGTATGGAAAATACTGATGTAAACAAGTGTTGGATTAGGATGTAAAGTGTTGGATTAGGAAAAAAAGCATTTGCTTTCATCCTGCTTTTAAGGAAAATATATTTTTTATCATTTTATAGTGAAAAAGAGTTAAAGAATGTTGCCAGGACTTTTACCCATGATGCTGTTGATGACTTCACTTTCCTCCTGGATGAGACCCAGGGAGGGGCTGCCTTTGTCCTGCAGGTGTCCGTCCTGAGGCAGTGGGGATATACACGGAGTCCTGTCTGCTCAGAAAGACGACAGAGGTACAACATAAATATGTGGTTTTAAACTTTTATAAACGTGCTAAAGCATTGCTGGTGCAAAACAACAGTATTATCATACCCTTAAAACTGCAAAATGCATTTTTGTTATTTTTGTAGTTCTAATGAATAATTACTGTAGCACATCTGCTAACACACCTAATACACAATACAAAGTATTTCAGGACACAAAATATAGTAGTAAATTTAATATTCTGGCTGGAACAAGTTTGACTTGAGTGTAGTACAAACATAGGAAATCATCCTCATCTAAAAACAATAAAAAAACAGTATCTTTGCTTAGACTGGCACCGATCGACTCATAATTCTTTCCTAAACAACACTAGGAAGAACTGCTCTTACCTGCAGGAGTGTTGTTTGGAACATTCTCCAACTCTTGGACGATGTTAATGTCCAGCAGCTCAAAGGAGAGGAGATCCTGAGGAAGCACACAGCTGACAGATCAGTGCTTGTTCCTGCTTCTGCCAGTTTGGGTGAAAGAGAACATGAGCTACACTGAAAGTGTTGACTGGTGTGAGGAACCTGTGCAGTCAGCAGGTCCACAGAGGGGATATAATACTCCTCTTGGTCCACAGACAACAACGGCGGCTCCCTGGAGGCTGTGCAGGCTTTTCCGTCCTTCATCACTGGGTTCTTACCCTGTAGCCCAGATCCAACCACATCAGCTCCACCGCTCACACGTTTCTCACTCATCCGTAACTCCACCTACCTGTGGTGTCACGCAGGGCGACACTAAAATCCCATCAGCCATCACAGGAGCAGGGGCCAGGGGATCCACCACGATACTGCACCACACCCTGGGTCCAAACTGTTCCCCGGCATGAGCCAGACGCCAGTGGGAGGTGTAGGACCCCTCCACAGAGGGAGCGACCAGGGCCACGTTCACGATGCCGACCTTGAAGGGCAGAAACAGCCTCAGCAGAGCATTTAGGCGTAGAATCATCCAAAATCCAGACCTCATGCAGACACCTGACCTGTCCTGGCTGGAGGAAGGGAACTGATACTTCTCTCCACCGATCTCCAGATCCCACCGCCAGGTTTCCCCACATGAACTTCAGCTGCAGGAAGCCAGTGTACATCTTGATTTTTAATCCAATTCTTTAGCTTTATTCTGCACTATAATTGAGTTTTCTTTATCCTTACATTAACATTCATTCCAAACCTGAAGAATCTCCCTGTTTCAAACCTTGTGAAGAACCATGTCCCTGCGAGCTCGCTCTTATTGCTGCTGATACTGTGTTGATCTTGCAGTCCATCCTTTACCTTTGTGTCAGCGTTCCAGCTGACCGTTCCAGTGTTCCTCATCTTCCAGTACTTGATAAACTTTGTACCAGGGCGCAGCCGGGTCCCATCGGGGAGGTTTTCGTCCAAAAATGCAGCCATCATGGCCGGGACCACCAGGGGACACGGACGCTTTGGGCGCCTGCAGACAGAGCGTGTGTCCCGTAGCGTCAACACTTTTTCAAGGATGACAGTTTATGCCATGTTTTCATTTTTCTATTCCCAATTTTTCTCTGGTTAACCTACTCGGGGCTGTTGTGTTGGGTGGCCCGAGGCTGCAGGAGAACAGGGGAGGAGCTTCCCTCTCTGTGGGAGGAGCTCCACTGGATGCCCCGCCTCTCCATCCTCAGCTGCTTTCGGATTTCCTTGACTTCGGCCTTTAGCAGGCGTTTCTCTGCTTTCAGGCGCTGCTTCTCAGCCTTCCTGAAACTGCGGTCCCCTCGCCGGTAGAACCTGAAAGATGCAGCAGAGAAAACCGATCGAAATATAAATCTTAAAGACAAAAAAATAGCAGCTGATGATTTCTTTTACAAGTAGCTTGCAGCAACGGTGATGAGTAGAATATGTTTTTGTAATGGGTGAAGTTATCTGAGGTTATTTAAAAATCACATCAACAGACAACGATACATCAGACGGGATGAAAGTGAAATACCTGCTGTGGTCCGGGGCCGGTGATCCGTGTTCTGGAATGGATAAAGGAGTTCTGGCTCTCACCAGGTTGTGACTGGGGTCGTGGGAGAAGCTGCAGGGCTCACACAGAGTACAGGAGGTACACACACTGAGAAGAACCAGGGGAAAGGAGAATGAAAGCTGAGCAGTGGGAGTCAGGAACCTAACAGTAACAGAAACTGACAGAAGTTTCTTAGGCATTAGACAGCGCAGCAGTCTTCACTGGCTGGAACCCAGAACTCAAATTCAAGTCAAAACAATTTAACCTTTTTATTTGTCATTGGTGCCAGCTCTTATTTATTTAAACTACTGGTAATAATCAAATATGGTTTGAGTTAGTCTTTAAACAATTACTAACAATGTTAATAATCTTAGGCAAATCTTAGGTAGATTTTCTTAAACAGAAATGTATTTAATAAGTTATCAAATATTATTCAGCAATATTTCCTTCAGACAGTCTTGAGCATTTTTCTTAAAGTTTCAATGCTCAGTAATGAAACAACCCAAAGCATTTCTTTCATTGGTTGATACATTTTAACTGTGATCCATCTTATGTAGTTTTACTTTCACTTTACAGCAAAACGAGGCAGCGTGACCAATGAGCTAACCGAAACGAATCATTGTAAAACATATTTCACCACAACCTCTGACAATAAAAAGATTTTGTTCAGAGTTAGATCACAAAAGTAAATAATAAAATTAAAAATAAGTCTGGAGCTGGTGTATGTTTGTTTCACTCCTCTGTTGGGTTAGAAACAAAACTGATACCTGCACTGGTAGCCTCCTCCAGTCGTCTGCCCCCTGCAGGAGGAGCATGGAGGGGTGGAGGACGACGGAGCTCCAGGCAGGGTGGATGAAGACACCTCAGGGACCTGCTGAGCTTCAGCTCCTCCCACTGCTTCGCCTCTGCCTGCGCCTCCTGCTCCTGCTCCGGGTCCTCCTCCCAGAGGTTTGTGGATGCAGCACTGTCCGGAGAACTCCCGGCAGATCTTCTCCACCGCCTCGCGAACCACCTGGTCTTTGAACTGGGTCAATGCAGGTGGGGGTCAATTAGTGGGAGACCAAAGACTCCAGTCAGCTGTGTTACTCTCACCTTCTCCATGTAGGAGGTGAACCAGGCTGGAGGAGTTTTGTCTTCGTCTTTGCCCCCTTTCATTTCCTTCATGATCACCTTATTAAAAACATGTGAACATGTAACGGGATAAGCATGCAAATGGAGGTGTTTCTATAAAACTCTTATCGTTTAAACGGCTGCTGCGGTCCATTCTTACCATGCCTTGTTCGGGCACGGCAGCCTGCACCTTACGACTGACCACCTGGGCCAGAGTGGGGCAGTGCTGAGGGGGTCTGAAGCCCCTCTTGGGCTCTGTTGCACTGGTCTTATTGGTTGGGACCCTGGCTGGCTGGCCCCTCGTCTCGTACACGTTCATGTGCAACCGGTTGCCCTGCCTCGCTGCACTCTGAAAAAGAAGCAAATGGATGACTGTTGGCTACATTTGCAGAGTGTTTCTTCATGAAGCACTACAGGCCCTGCTGCTTTTGGGTACACTGACGGTGACGCTTGATTTCACTTCTACTTAGGACAAGTAAAATACCCAGTCATTTGTTTGTTGGACGAAATGCAAACCAATAGACCCGCTAATAAGAGCTTTTTTAGTTAGTGGGAATAGGCATAACCAGAATTTACTCCTGGGGCGAATGACGCACCAGTCGGCAGAGGTGGGAACTGTACATCCGGGTTGACACAGATGATGAAGAATGATACGTGTGACGGCTATCACGTCGCCACAACCTGCCATCTGAGCAAATACTTCCTCTGTCTCAGCACTAAGCACACAAAGAGAATCTGGGAAAGCGAGCATAGAAAGTTAATGCCGTTGCTTGCGTTCTTAATTTCCTCTATTTACTTTCCAATGTTTGCAACCATGTATTCGTTTCTGACATCCTGAGCATGATGACGTTTGAAGGGACGCACCAGAAAATTCTAGGTCCACCGGCTGCAGAAATAAACTCCTAAAACGCCTTTCATAGCAGATTTAACGGCGTTTTTAATAAAAAGCTGTGCACACACTGCTTTTGCTTTAAAAGGGGCACAAGTCTAAGGTCTTTAGCTAAAACTTCTAAATGTTTGAACTGAATTGGCTGTTTCTAACAAGTAAAGAGAAAGTGTCAGGGTCATGGTGTTTTATGCACATGGCAGCACTACTGCTTCCTATGCAACTATAAACAGCTCCAAACGTCAACTTACCCTCAACGCTTCCTCATACTCAACTGCAACAGAAACCAAAACATTCACGTTAACCCTTAGAACAACAGTCAAATCTCGGTTGCTTTGACTCATCATAAATACCTACCTTGGCTGTTGATGGACACCTAGAACAGAAAGATTAACACTTGGTGTTAATATAGTTTACCCTGATACGGATCCCGAGGCTACAAAATATCAAACTTAGGTTCCGCTAGATATAAGATACAGTACATGTTTGAAAAACAAGTCCCTCACCTCTTCATTTTCTTCATCAAAATATGTCAGCTGAAGACTGCACAGCCCAAATGAACGCTTCACCTGCAAAAGACACAAAAAAAATGAAATAAATAAATAATGAAGAGACAGAGAAAAGATCTGAGCAGCCATCATCGTGACCTCTGTGACCCCTTGGTGCTCTGCTTCGTTCATAGACCAACGGATGAATAAAAGATGAATGTTTCTTTTTAGTCCACCCAATCTTTTAACAGGAACCAGTAGAAGCTTTGTTGAATAAAAAGCAGCCAAACCACCAAAACCGCTGGTAAGCAAAGCCACTCGTGTGACTCCGCAGTACTGAGACAAATGAACCTTTTCAGACTGCTAAAAGGAGGAGAGGCCATCGATCTGGGCTACGCTCCGGGAGGTTTTCCTGGACCGTCTTCTTGGCTCAGGTCATTCTGCGCTCCGACACACAGCAAGGTTCATGTATGCGCTGATGATGGTGGCTGGCCAGGATCACAACAAACACGCCTGACAGCGTGCAAAAATGCACAACCCAATATTACTATCATTACTCTTATTGATTATCGGGTTGATTACTTCTGTCCGAAGACCGTCAGGTGACTATGCTTTAAAAACAGCTGACTGAAAGGTCCAGCAGGCCTGGTGTCGCCATGGTGACTCATCAGTCACAGGAATGTGAGTGGCAGCCGCTGTCAACACTTTAGATTCTCCACAGGATTTTAACCATTCCAACTAAAATACTGAATCAATCAGGACATAAAACTGCAGGATCTAAAAACCCTCCTCTGACATGTTTGTGGCTTCTGGTACTTTGCATTGGGGCCATTTTAGTCCAAGCCAAAAACTTAGTCCTCTCATTTTTGAACCGAAATAGGAGGGGAATTTGGAAATAACGTATACTTGGAAGAAGGAATGTTTCAAAAATTCGTAAATCACAGCTATTTCCAGAGGAGATACATCACACGCTCCACAATGGCCTACCGAAATATGCACCAGAGGGCCCAATTTTGAACAAGTAGTGTCTAGAAGAATATGAAGACAATACTGCACAGAACAATACGAGAAAATCTAAATTTAGAACGAATGTCTTTTCAGTCCAACATATCAACAACCGAGTTACACACAAAAACAATGAGATAATAAAGGGAGATAAATTAAACAACTACTTGTTGTCAGATAAATTGTAGTATTTAGTAATCACTGAAAAACCTGCATTGGTGAAATAAAAATAAATAAACTGAACAACAACAACAACAACAACAACAAAAACAAAAATCAATTTAAAAATAAAGCAGTATATAAAGACAGGAATGAACATAAATGAACAGTCACTTATATTAGTATAAACAATATATTGAGAGTACAAAAAAATGCACTTATTTACATTTTATGACTGCATATCACTGAGTAGAAACAATCTGAATATACTGTAGACGTTATTATTTTACATGCTCTAATTGCGTGGCCTTTATTATGTAGCCAAACCACATTTAAACAAGTTGTGGTGATATATTCCACACTATTATTGCGATAATGGATTAACTTTGAATGAACTGGTTCAAATATGAGTAGTATATCTGGGTGTGGTCTACAGTAAAAGGCTTAAATGAAGTAGCCGCCTAGCAGGATGGTCCACTAGGGTAATATAGACACTTTAAATGGTAGATAAGTGGCTCCGACCACTTCCACCAGTAACGTGGGACTGGTTAACAGTGTTTCCATGGCGACACACAATGAGAATCCCATACGGACTGTAGAATATTCCGTTCAAACACTGTTATTAGCCAGCCAGACGATAAATACGATCCATTTTATCGTTTTAGCTCCCAAGACGACTGGATGGACGTGCCGTAATCTTGCGGTGATAACGCAGGAACAGTGACGCCAAAGACGTTTAAAGGTGTAAGGCGCTTTATGTCGTCAACACGACACACACCTGTGTTATCCTGGTGAATCAGTGTGCGCCAGTGTGACCGCTGCTGTTTGACAGCGGCCTCTTACCATGGCTTCCATCGACTCCCAGCTCTTGGTCTCAGATCCCGACAGGAGGAAATTTTTGGAATTTCCCCTGAAATTCACCCTCAGGTTGATGTAGAAGTCCATAGCGTCGGTCTTCTAGCACATATTACACTCGGTCGGATTGTTTTGGCCCGAATTTAGGTCAATCTCCCCTGTATCGTTCCACTGTTGTGACTTGGTCTCTTGGACACGCCCACCACGCACCACGTGTCCGG
>CAAE01009454.1:3380-17147 GCA_000180735.1 Tetraodon nigroviridis | reverse complement strand
CTTCAAATAAAGCACCTTTTGTTTTTTTTTTTACCCCCCGCCTACTTGTGAGGGGAGCGACAGCTTGCTCTCTTGTAAGCAGCTTAAGCTCATCTTCATCTCTGAAGCTTTTTACAGTCTTTAATGAACAGCGATATTTGTATATGGTCACATTTCACACCAAGTCAGTCACTTTGTTCAGCATCTCTGTTACAGATTCACAAACCATCATGCACATATAAGAAGCAGTTTTGAAGTGATAAAACATTAAGAGTCAAATAAGCATGCTTTGCAGAGAAGAGCTGTTAACACACTTAATTTTAAAAACACAAATCAGAAGAATTACACTATTCTCAAAATTTAACACTCAAGGAACAAAACAACCAGAATTTTACTACTATAATCACAAAGTCAGCCTTACACCTTTTGCAGAACAATGTACTCATTTTTATGCAAAACACTACACACCTGTCTACACTGTACACAGGTGTCAATTTTTGGAACTTCAGAGCACTGACTGATAAATCACTGCACCCATTAGCCAACTAGTTGAACAGACATGAGAGCACACAAATGAATTGTTCATTGTAGACACAAAAAGCAGGTTTGAGCACTATGGAAATTTTAACTGGTGAGTTCACATTCTTTCAAGCAAAATGGATAAAGTCAATGGAAATAAAAGCTATCTAAATGGTTAGGAGAATTGAAAGGTGATCACACTCTGCTACACAGAGTGAAGAAAGGACGTTCCGCTCAAGATGGACCCTAAAGATCTACTGGACAGGACGAATCATCATGATGTATTTCTTCAGTGAGTACTCATGGCCCTTCCAGGGGTACCAGCTGACCCCAACAGCAAAAAGAGTGCCATCGAGACCCCAGCGATACACCCCATTGGGGTTTGCATGGTGACATTTGTGGTACCAGAAGGCTCCCAAGAACTCTTTGGCACAGTTCTTCTCATACAGGTCGTTGTCTCTGTCCAAGGTGGTGAACTTCATTTGGTTGTGGTGACTCAGCGCATCTCCTACAGAAGCATCAACAACAATAACTGGCTGTGGATAAAATCTCAATATCCATGAAAACACAAATACAACACTCATCTTGAACTAATGTCATTTTTAGACCGTCTAGATAGAACCTTCTGGTGTTTTGCTGTGAGACAGTGTTACCACTGACCTGCTCCTCCATCAGTAAATCCACCAACAGTCAGTTGAAATCCAGAACACTCGTCACCAACGGAGAAGGAACCATAGTTGGCAAACACGGTGTTCCCATCAAAGTCCTCCAGTACCACTCGAAGCTTGTACTTTTTATTACTCGTCATGTAGTGGAGGTTGTCAAGACCTACACACACAAACAATCCTCATATTAGTATCTGAATGTCTTTGGAGTAAAACTACAAGATGGATTAAAAGATTGAGGTACTCACCGATCCAGTGCTCTGAGAGAGGGGAACCAAAGCCAAGCTTGTACTGGTTCCAGGGCCTGTAGAAGTTGACTGTTCCATCCGTTCTTGCACCGATTACCTGAAGAGCAATGTAAAACCGATGATATTTTTTCAGTTTGGTTTCACATGGTTTGGTTTTTCAGACAGAGCCATGTTTGATACTCACAGTCCAACCTCCTTGATCAGTGTCCATGTCACACTTGACCTAAGAACATGTTGGTTAAGAAAAAAGAATTTTAGTGTTTGTGGTATAGCAGTTGAGGTTTGTCTGATGGGTGGATGCAGTGACATGACTGGGGTGGATGACAGAAGCTCTAGAAACATACCATCACTGCAGATCTGTCTCCAGCTGGACAGATGGTGTATTCTCCACTGGGACTGTTGTGGATCTCACTGCAGTCTGCAGGCATGGACACTACATGGCCACTGTCCAGAATTGGAACCGCAAGGAGCAGGAGGACAAGAGACTCCTGCCACAGCCACAGAGTTGATGAAACAGATATTTGAATCACATAGTTTCAAAGCAATGTTGCCAAAACTAGCAACTCCAGATCCAACTGGTTCTAAACATTACCTTCATAGTGGAATTTAGGGTGAAAGTAGAACTGTGGAGTCAGGTGTGCAACTCTCTGAAAATGTAAAGATAAATATATCGATGTCACATCAAAACATTAAAAATGTAACAAATTTCAGCAGTGATGGTCTGAATTCACGAGGGTCTGTGTGCCACTGTTCAGGGGGAGCTGAGCCTGCAAATACTTAAAATCAAATGTAACTTAGCTTCAACTCTCTGGTCCATCATACCTCCGAGAAACCTGGAAATAACCTGCAGCTGCAAAAGAACCAGACTTGATGGTCGCACCTTCAGAGGAGATGAACCGCTGCTTTTGTTGGTCTGACTGTGTCTCTGCTCTTTTATGGACAAACAAAAGTGCCAAATAAACACTGTAAATGCCTGTGTTTAGACTGTGGCAAATACCAGTCACATCAAAGGTTGTTTCACCTGAAAATATTAAGGGCCTAGTTGTGTGCTGAGCCTAGGTGCAAAACCCACAGACTGGTTGTACCAAAAAAAAACAACCCTTTTTTGGGCAGTCACAGAAAAAGGCCAACGAAAGGCACTCCAGAAGAAGGAAAACACAAGCAATACAGGTTAAACCAATGGCCATGGCAGGCTGAAAGCTTCTGCGGAATGTCCAGTTGCCCAAACTTAAAAGGTACTTACTGGGGAACGTGGTGAGCCTTGAGTTAAAAGGAGACGCAGCTGTGAAAAAAGGTAAGTCCAAAGGTTACCACCCAGATTACGAAACACTCAGAGAAAGTGGAGCAGTTGATAAACAGCTGTGTCTATTCCTGGCAGATGCTTTGGCCACCTCATGTGAAAACAACACAGATAAAACATAGGGCCAGTGCAAAACCATGACAGAAAACTAACTTTGCATGTTGGCCAATAGTGGAGTGACAGAGTGGAGCTACTGGAGCTTCGTTTTGGAAGTACCTAGGGTTGTCCAGCATCGGCTCAGAGAGAACACTTTAATTAGTGTCCCTCCTCTCCACAGCTGAAACACTTCATGGCCACTGAGAAGACAAAAGCATGTAGTCAAACCTGTCAACCCTGACACAAAGACGAACCTCCAAATCCTGGCCGCTGTTGTTGAGGATCATGTAGACCTGCCTGTAATAAACTACTTGCTTCAGCACTGGAGATCTGCACCAAGACAAGACTTTTTTGGTCATTGACACGATTGTCCCATGCAGGCGCAACTGGCCTCTGTGCACTGCCCTCCCAAAGCCACACGGAAAAAAAAAAAAAGTAAGGAGTTAAGTCAAGTAGGTCAGTCAGGTCATAATTATCCAAGAGTAGACTTTGTATTAATCTGGACTTGTTTAGGGTTTCTTTGAAAATGTTTTGCCTTGTGTCCAAAAGACTTCATCAGTTCTAATCTGACTGAGAGCAGAGTTCGAGGATGTAGCACTTGTGGACCACTGGCATGCTAATGTCACCTGAGAGTCATTCCCATTAATATTCAAATGATCTGGATGGTCATCTGATAGTCTTTGACAGGGTCATTGACCTAGTTTCTGTTTAACCCTGCCAACAACCCTTAGGTGCTCTCACAATTTACATAATAGGAGGGTTTTGGGGGGTTTTTGGACCCTACAATTTCTATGGATTCTGGGTGGGCTTTTCCCAACGTGAATATGTCAAATGTACAGTACAAATGAAGTTCGTAAAGAGACTGCAGTGCAATCCTGGCTGCCATCTCAATCAACTCCACAGTTCTTCTAATAGAATTACTTTTCATTTGTAGAAATGATGCCGATAAATTGGCTATAAAAAATTGCAACCCCCACGACTAATTTTAGATGACTAAATCAAACAGACCTCAACAAAAATGGGTAAAACATACAGTCACGGATTAGTGATGATAAAGAAGAAAAGAAATGTCTGCCCAACAAGCATCTGTAACAGTCAGTGTCTGGGTGCTTTGAAAATTCACAGATGTCTGCCCCCCCCACCCCTGATATACCGCTTAATCTGATCTCAGAGTTTATCGGATCAATAAACCCATAGCAAAATTACATAGAAATAACAAAAACTATGTGACTATATGAATCTTTATAATAAGAAAAAACATTTTACAAAATATATTACGAACATTCCTTATGGGCTACCACACTATTGTGGTGAAGGGGTTTGTGTGTCCCAAAGATCCCAGGAGCACAGAAATTTGCAAAACAATTGTCTACGTTAGACACAGATGTCAATCATGTGGTTACTTTCTTGGAATTCCAACGCACTGACTGATAAATTACCACATCCATTAGCCAACTCTTTAAACACACACATCAGATGAGCAAACACGTGATTGGTTTACTGTAGACACAACAGGTTTGAGCACTACAAAAAAAATCATCAGGTAAGTTCACCTGCTTTCAGCTAAAATGGAAGAATTAAAAGGAAGAAGAGAGAAGGTGGAAGAAGGAATTTGTGGAAGACAAGTAAGAGGTAGAGGTCAGGGAGGAGGTAGAGGAAGACTCAGAGCAAGCGGAAATTGTCCTCTGAGAAATCTGAGGTGTTCTGGATATTGCGTAGTTGTACTAATCATTAGAAATCACTAGATGCACAAAATAACAGTTTATAAAAATGGATTAATTAGATAATTATTTGAAATGTTGAATGAATGGAGAAAAATTCTGACAACTGGAGCTTGATAAACCCATCTAAAAAATTGAAAAAATGTTTATATTAGGTTCAGGTGTGCACCAATAATTCCAAAACACAAGAAGTAAAAGCAGCAGCAACACAAGTAAAAGAATTGAAATCATCCAGCTCGACAAGTTGCACATGCAGTTCAAATGTTTAAAAACCTTTTTACACGTTTACCTTTTGTAAATAAAAATGCTTTCTCCATTTATATAAACAAGACCATTAAATATAAAAGCATCAGGATTTTTCAAGGGCTGCGCACCTCAGACCCAGACTGCGAGGCTGTAGGTTTTATTACTTGCGTAGTTCAACACCCGGAGTCTGTTGTCCTGCTTTTCATTTGTGATTTAACCCTAAAGCAAAAAGAGTTATTATGTTGATCATTCAGAACTAATTTGGGTTTGGAGAAGAAAGAAGAAGGACAAATAAAATATTGATGATTCGATTGATCTAATGTCAGATTCAAAGATTAGTAAATCTCCTACATTACATACAGAACATGTGGAAGAAAGTTTTGGTTTAATGTTTTACGATAAGTAAAATGTGTCATAACGAGTAATGAACAAATGCTTTTTATATTTCATGATTTAAAATAACCAAGAAAAAGAACCCACAAAGGTAACAGGACACAATATATATATATTGCTCAATATGTTAAATGATTATTCATTGATTATGTTTGATTACGCTGCTAATGTCTACAATTACAAGATAAATGTTGTCTAAATGATTAGGGGAAGATAGAATAGAGGTGATCACACTCTCTGCTATACATTACCTAAGAGTGAAGAAAGGGATTCTGCTCAAGATCTACCCTAAAGATCTACTGGACAGGACGGATCATCATGATGTACTTCTTCAGTGAGTAGGCGTGGCCCTTCCAGGGATGCCAGATGACACCAACAGCATAAAGAGTACCATCGACACCCCAGCGATACACCCCATTGGGGTTTGTATGGTGACAGCTGTTATACCAGAAGGCTCCCAAGAACTCTTTGGCACAGTTGTTCTCATACAGGTCATTGTCTCTGTCCAAGGTGGTGAACTTCATTTGGTTGTGGTGACTCAGCGCATCTCCTACAGAAGCATGAACAACATTAGCTATTCATGAAAATGCAAGTACAACAAATCATCCAGAACTAATCTCACTTAAAAAGACAGACTCTCTGGTGTTCTGATACCTGAGACAGTGTTACCACTGACCTGCTCCTCCATCAGTAAATCCACCAACAGTCAGTTGATATCCAGAACACTCGTCACCAACGGAGAAGGAACCATAGTTGGCAAACACGGTTTTCCCGTCAAAGTCCTCCAGTACCACTCGAAGCTCGTACTTTTTATTATTCGTCATGTAGTGGAGGTTGTTAAGACCTAAACACACATGCAAAAATGCACACACACGCATACAAAGATATGAATAAACAATCTTCATATCTGAATAATTTCACTGGAACTACAAGATGAAAAGGTGAGGTGAAAAGACTGAGGAACTCACCGATCCAGTGCTCTGAAAGAGGCGAACCAAAGCCAATCTTGTACTGGTTCCAGGGCCTGTAGAAGTTGACTGTTCCATCCGTTCTAGCACTGATCACCTGAAGAACAATGTGGAACAGGTGATATTTTCTTCAGTTTAGTGTCACATGGTTTGGTTTATTCAGATGGAGCCATGTTTGATACTCACAGTCCAACCTCCTTGATCAGTGTCCATGTCACACTTGACCTAAGAACATGTTGGTTAAGAAAAAAGAATTTTAGTGTTTGTGGTATAGCAGTTGAGGTTTGTCTGATGGGTGGATGCAGTGACATGACTGTGGTGGATGACAGAAGCTCTAGAAACATACCAGCACTGCAGATCTTTCTCCAGCAGGAAAGATGGTGTATTCTCCACTGGGACTGTGGTGGATCTCACTGCAGTCAGCAGGCATGGAAACTAAGTGGCCACTGGCCAGAATTGGAGTCATTAGGAGCAGGAGCACAAGAGACCCCTGCCACAGCCACAGAGACGGTAAATAGATATTTGAATCACATAGTTTTAAAGCAATGCTGCCAAAACCAGCAACTGTGAGTACAACTGGTTCCACATGTAAGTTCTCAGTCATGCAGATCATAGTTATCCAAGAGTAGACTGTGTTCATCTGGACCTGTTTAAGCGTTCTTTGAAAACATTTCACCTTCTATCCAAAAGGCTTCATCAGTTCTGATGAAATCTACTCTTAGATAAATGGATTCACACATTACTTCCATGGTGGGATGTTGGGTGAAAGTAAAACCTTGGACTCGGGTGTGCAACTCCCTGAAAATGTAGAGATAATTCTAGTAAAGTCGCATCAAAACAGTAAAAACCTAACAAATTTCAGCAGCGATGGTTTGATTTCATGAGGATCTGTGTGCCACTGTTCAGGGACAATTGAGCCTGCAAATACTTGAAATCAAATGCAACATAGCCTCAACTCTTTGGTCCATCTTTCCCCCAAGAATCCTGGAAAAAAAACCTACTGATGGAAAAGAACCAGACTTGGTCTCATCTTCAAAGGAGACGAACCGCTGCTTCTGTTGGTCTGACTGTGTATCTGGTCTTTTATGGACAAAAACGTTGCTGAATAAACACATAAAACACCCGTGAGTGTTTATTTAGGTTGAAGCAAATACCGAGTTATATCAAAATTGTTTCACCTGGAAAGTAACTCCTATGTGAATGTGGGCTGATAGAGTGACAAAATGGAGCTACTGGAGCTTTGTGTTGGAAGTAACTAGGGTATCCTGTTGTTCCAGTTTTTCTAAGCTTGTCCAGCATCGGCTCAGAGAGGACCCTTTAATTAGTGTCCCTCCCCTCCAGCCAAAACACTTCATGGCCACTGAGAAGACGACCAAAGAAAGGCCCGCAAAGAGCCAAAACACAAGCAAACAGGATGGATAAAACTCACAAGGAGACACAGAAAAAAGAGCTGGTAGCAAATATTCTGGCAACAGGAGCCTGATGAACTCAGCCTTTTAATTAGGACACTGATTAGATTAGATTAGGTTCAGGTGTGCACCAATTAGCCGGAGACACAAGAAGCAAAAGCAACAGCAATACAGGTAACAGAACCAAAGCCACGCAAAATAAAAGCATACACCTGGAACTCTTACATATGCAGTTCAAGAGTGTGTAAACTTTTATTATATTTTATGTTTTGTAGATAAAAACACTTTCTCCATTTATAAAAACAACACCATCAAATACAAAAACATCACAATTAATCAAGGGCTGTACTTCTGGCAGAAGTCTGTTGACTTGCTCTTCATTTGTTATTTAACTCTAAAGCAAAGTAAAAGGTCTTTTGTTGATCATTCTAAACTCTTTTGGGTTTGGACTGTGACCTCTCTGGAGAGGAGAGCAGAGCAGAGCAGAGCAGAGGCGAGGAGAGAAAATCTTGAAAGTCTAATTGATTTTAAAGAGCTTCCAACAAAAATCCCAATTATGTTTTTTATTTTGCAGAATGTTTTGGAATGCCCAGATCTGGGACAAATTGAATATTGATGATCTGACTGATCCAATGTAAGATTCAGAAGTTGGTGTGGATCTATTACATTTGTAACAGCTGGGAGCAGCGTACTAAAACACAAAAACAATAGTAATGTTGAAAAGAAGAATATGTGGAAAAAAGTTTTGTTTTAATGTTTTCCCATGAGGGAAATGTGTAATGATGTTTTATAAATTATTGTTAAGTTTTACTTGGATTATAATTTTTGGTTTAAAATAAAAAAGAAAAAGAACCCACAAACACAACAAGACACAATACATATTGCTCAATATATTTATTGATTGCAATTATTATTCATTGATTATGTTCTATTACACTAAAGTGTCTAAAATCACAAGATAAATGTTCCCTAAATAATTAGAAAAAAATCAAAAGGCGACCACACTCTGCTACACACTTTCTGAGAGAAAGAGACTCCGCTAGAGATTCACCCTCAAGATTTACTGGACAGGACGAATCATCATGGTGTATTTCTTCAGTGAGTAGGCATAGCCCTTCCAGGAGTTCCAGATGACCCCAACAGCAAAAACAGTACCATCGGCACCCCAGCGATACACCCCATTGGGGTTTGCATGGTGACAGCTTTTATACCAGAAGGCTCCCAGGTATAATTTGGCACAATTCTTTCCATTAAGGTCGTTGTCTCTGTCCAAGGTGGTGAACTTCATTTGGTTGTGGTGCCTCAGCGAATCTCCTGCAGAAGCATCAACAATAATAACTTGCTGGTGGGTAAAATCTTAAAATATAGATGAAAACACAAATACAACACACCATCTGCAACTGATAGCCTAGAACCTTCTGGTTTTGCTACCTGAGACAGTGTTACCACTGACCTGCTCCTCCATCAGAAAATCCACCAACAGTCAGTTTATATCCAGAACACTCGTCACCAACGGAGAAGGAACCATATTTGGCAAACGCAGTTTTCCCGTCAAAGTCCTCCAGTACCACTCGAAGCTCATACTTTTTATTACTCGTCATGTAGTGGAGATTGTCAAGACCTAAACACACACACACACACACACACACAATCATCAAAATTAATATCTGAAGAATTTTAATGGAGTAAAACTTGGGTAAAAAGAATGAGGAACTCACCGATCCAGTGCTCTGAAAGAGGAAACCCAAAGCCAAGCTTGTACTGGTTCCAGGGCCTGTAGAAGTTGACTGTTCCATCCGTTCTAGCACTGATCACCTGAAGAACAATGTGGAACAGGTGATATTTTCTTCAGTTTAGTGTCACATGGTTTGGTTTATTCAGATGGAGCCATGTTTGATACTCACAGTCCAACCTCCTTGATCAGTGTCCATGTCACACTTGACCTAAGAACATGTTGGTTAAGAAAAAAGAATTTTAGTGTTTGTGGTATAGCAGTTGAGGTTTGTCTGATGGGTGGATGCAGTGACATGACTGGGGTGGATGACAGAAGCTCTAGAAACATACCAGCACTGCAGATCTTTCTCCAGCAGGAAAGATGGTGTATTCTCCACTGGGACTGTTGTGGATCTCACTGCAGTCAGCAGGCATGGAAACTAAGTGGCTGCTGGCCAGAATTGGAGACACTAGGAGCAGGAGCACAAGAGACCCCTGCAACAGCCGCAGAGTTGGATGAAACAGATATTTGAATCACATAGTTTCAAATCAATATTGCCAAAACCAGCAACTCCGAGTACAACTGGTTCCACACATTACCTCCATGGTGGGATGTGGGGTGGAAGTAGAACTGTGGACTCAGGTGTGCAACTCTCTGAATATGTAGAGATAAAAACAGCAAAGTCAGATCAAAACAGTTAAAACAAATTTCAGTGGCGACGGTTCGACTTCATGAGGGTCTGTGTGCCACTGTTCAGGGGTAGTTGAGCCTGCAAAATCCTGTGTAACTTAGCTTCAACTCTCTGGTCCATCATACCTCCGAGAGGCCTGGAAATAACCTGCAGCTGCAAAAGAACCAGACTTGATGGTCTCACCTTCAGAGGAGACGAACTGCTGCTTCTGTTGGTCTGACTGTGTGTCTCTGCTCTTTTATGGGCAAAAAAAGCACCAAATAAACACCCAAAATGCCTGTTTTTTCAGACTGAGGCAAATACCAATCACATCAAAGCTTGTTTTACCTGGAAGGTAAGTCTGGATGTCGGTGTTGGCTGATAGAATGACAGACTGGAGCTACTGGATCTTCGTGTTAAAAGTAACGAGGGTATGCTGTTGTTCCAGTTTTTCTAACAGGTTGTCCAGCGTTGGCTAAGAGAGGACACATTTTAATGATGTGTCCCCCCTCCCTACAGCCGAAACACTTCACGGCCACTAAGAAGAAGAAAAGCATGTCGTCAAATCGTGAACCCTGATATGGAGGTGAACCTCCAGCTCTAGTTGTTGAGGATCATGTAGACCTGCCCCTGATGGAGAACTAGCTTCAGCACCAGAGATCTGCACCAGGGGAAAAAAAGTCAGGCGTTGGGTGAAGTGGGCAGTTCTATAAAAATTTAGAGATACATATAGTAAAGCCACATCAAAACAGTAAAAACTTAACAAATTTGAACAGCAATTGACTTTAAGAGTCTGCAAATACTCAAATTCAAATGTACCTCAGTATCAACTCTGTGGTCCATTATACCTACAAGAATCCTGGGGAGAAAAACTGCAAATGGAAAAGAACCAGACTTGATAGTATCAGCTTCAGAGGAGACAACCCACTGCTTCTGTTGGTCTGACTGTGTCTCTACTCTTATGGACAAAAACAAAACTGAATAAACACCAAAAATGCCTGCATTTATTTAGATTGAGGTAAACACCGAGTCACATCAAAGCTCGTTTCAACTGGAAGGTAATTCTAGATGTCAATGTTGGCTGATAAAGTGAGAGTCGAGCTACTGTAACTTCCTGTTGGAAGTAATTTAGTGTCCCCATCTTTCAGTATGCAGAACCCGCACTCGTAAGCCTTCTTGTCACCCACACTTGGGTGACTGATCAACATGCACCAAGGACTAAAAATGAAGTACGGTCATACTCTGGAGAAACAGAACCCAGCTTATTGCAATGCCTGCAGGCATTCATGATGACGACAGAAGTTAAACGCCCAGCTATAAAAACCTAACATTAGGAAAGTAATTATAGGGAACACTTTTGATATAATTTGGAGGCAGGAGGTGATCTGACCTGCATGACAGGTTTCAAAAAGTATGCACAGGTTTACCCGGTATATAGATAGGCAGGATGTGTGTGCCTCAGGGTTCAGCACTTATCACACCATTTTCAGCTTGAATACATTTGAATCATGCTGTGATGAGATGTGTTTGTCACATTCGTCAGAAGAAAATATGAGAAAGTCTGGAGACATAAAAGCAGTAGATTTGTAGACCGACATTTGTTACAATGGAGATTTACGACAACAGGACAAACACCTGGAGCGTTGACCTTTCCTTTTTACTTGCAATCAAATGATTTCTTTTGTAAAACATCAAAAACAGATTTTTTTTTAACTCCAAATTTAGTGGGAAGATTCCATTGTTTTAAATCAGAATTTAACTGCTGTTATTCAGATTAGTCAAGTGTGAATCTTTTGTATGCAGACAGGGTAAAGAGCAGTTTTTACCCTTTTCTGATTGGACACTAAAATTGAAAATTATAACTTTCAAAAACACATTGGACCTGACATTTACTAATATAATTAAAGATAGCCGGACACCTATTCCAGAACAATGCACAGAAATTTGCAAAACACTTGTCTACATTAGACACAGATGTCAATCATGTGGTCACTTTCTTGCAATTCCAGAGCACTGACTGATATATCACCACACCCTTTAGCCAACTTGTCTCCCCCCACCCCCCACACATAGGTTTGAGCACTATGAAAATGCTTCTAGTGAGTTTGTCAGCTTTCAACCAAAATGAAAAAGGTCAAAGAAAGATTAAGGGTCAGAGAAAGAATTCCTGGAGGACATGTAGGAAGTAGGTCACAGATAAGGATGAGTGACCCTAAGCAAGAGGAGACTGTCCTAAAAAAATCTGCTGTACTTGTTATGAAACTGTTTTTTAGGACCCAAATGCAGATACCAGACAGACAATTGTACAAAAAATAAAAATTAAACAACAAAAGGTACTCTGGGTGGAGAGACAAAAAACAGATCATGGAAAATGTCTGTGTAGGTTCTCAGTCATCCAGGTCATAGTTATCCGAGAAAAGATTGTGTTCATCTGGACTTTTCAATTTTCTTTTTG
Source organism: Tetraodon nigroviridis (assembly GCA_000180735.1). NCBI lineage: Eukaryota > Metazoa > Chordata > Actinopteri > Tetraodontiformes > Tetraodontidae > Tetraodon > Tetraodon nigroviridis. The sequence continues at coordinate 4,764 of CAAE01009454.1, read as the reverse complement.
GAAAACATTTTGCCTTCTATCCAAAAGGCTTCATCAGTTCTGTTCAGGTTAGGAGCACAGCTTGAAGATATAGCCCTTTTGGACCATTGGCATGCTAATTTCAACTGAGAATCTTTACATTAGTATGCCAGTGGTCTGAATGGATGTCTCAGAGGTCGTTAGCAGGGTCGTTGGCAGAGTCGTTGACCTAGGGTTGGCTGGTTTTTCTTTTGACTGCTGGGTCACATGGTGATGTAAAGTGTTCAAACAGTCCAGAACCTGTCAAGGGTAGGTTCCTGCTGCAAGGGATGCAGAGACTAAAAAGACACCTTGTCTGGAGGTAGCGTGGTGACTTCTGGGAGAGAAACGGAGCACAATTAGAAGCAGTCTGCAGGGACACCAGAAACAGTCGAGTTTACTCTGTCTCATTTTGCAGCTCAGTTAACAATCCAGCGCTGGTGCACGAGTGCAGCTGCCCTTTCTTCAGCTGCCCAATTGGCAACGAGTCACAGGTGCACCCGTCACTAGCAAAGTCGAAGTCTGCCACGATCCCTAGTGGAAAAAGTGAAGGACAGGAATACAAAACACCCAGAAAATACAGGAACCTAACAGTACACCCCCCTCAACGGGCACCTCCTGGCTCCCTGGTCTGTAGAGACAGTGGACCATCCAGTGTGAGAGGAGGGGTGTCGGACGGAGGGACTGGGTCCGATCCGGCCTCTGCAGAGGTAACAGCGACTACAGCTTCAGAGACGCCCCTGAGCCTCTGCAGGGGTGCCTTTAGCAACGACCTTGAAGGGAGCCTCGGCCTTCTTGAGTCCAGTCTGGGGCTGAGGAGCACAAAACTTCAGAAAATGCAGGAACCTAACAGCACTAATAGTTAAAAATCACTAGATGTTCATTAAAAAAAATCACTAGATGCGCAAGAAAGCATATCTAGTTTTACAAAAAGTTTAGTTTTTGTAAAAATAAAAATAATTAATTAATTAAATAATGTTAGAGTTACTAGATTATACTTCTTGAAAGATAAACATACTAAAAACACTACATTAACTAGGTCAAACCACAGAAAGGCCCGCAAAGAGCAAAAACACAAGCAAACAGGATAAATAAAACTCACAAGGAGACACAGAAAAAAGAGCTGGTAGCAAATATTCTGGCAACAGGAGCCTGATGAACTCAGCCTTTTAATTAGGACACTGATTAGATTAGATTAGATTAGGTTCAGGTGTGCACCAATTAGCCCGAGACACAAGAAGCAAAAGCAACAGCAATACAGGTAACAGAACCAAAGCCACGCAAAATAAAAGCATACACCTGGAACTCTTACATATGCAGTTCAAGAGTGTGTAAACTTTTATTATATTTTATGTTTTGTAGATAAAAACACTTTCTCCATTTATAA
>CAAE01009447.1:0-26429 GCA_000180735.1 Tetraodon nigroviridis | reverse complement strand
AAAGAGAAGGACTAACGCTTGGAGTGAGATTAATAAGAAAATTATAGTTATCATCTTAATATGTTGATTCACCAATATTAAAATCAAAAGTTTATTTTATGTGAAGTATGTGATCAGCATAACGAAGGGGCTGGACCCGTTTTCTGATTGGCTGACCGGTCCGGCTGTCAGTCACCTCAGACGGAGGGTGAGGGGGACCCGGTGGGCCTTTCACCAGGCCGGGGACTGAGGCGGCGGCACTTGTTGACGGGGAGGGCTCGGGGATGAACCACTAGATTACACCAAGGGGGCCGTGCACTCAGAAAATGAGAAGAGAGGTCTGAGCCAACACACACCCGGCCGCCTTCTGATCATCCTTTAAATAAGCTGTAATGTTGCGCTGGGAGATTTCTTCCAGACTGGCCCTGATTGATGGGCTCTCAGATGAGCCGTTACAAGAGCAGGAAAGATTGACCAAACAACTAAACACACATATTATTAAAAAAGGAGGGGTCACCCTCTGGACCCTGGGATGAAAGTGAATAACCTTTAGTTAAGATGAGGCCGTTTTCCAAGAGCAATTTATGGTCTACTGACTGGAGAAACTGTCTTTTCACATGTGCGGAAATTGTCTTACATTGCAGATGAGATCTGCAGCTTGACACCGGATTTGGGGGTTGGGGCAGCAGCAAATATCCCATTAGCTGTCTGGGAGGTGGCGAGATGATATCTCACCGGCGTTTCGGCTCTGGACAAACTCATATCAACATATCTGCTCAACTCAACCTCGTCCGCTCACAGCAAAACAATAGTGGACAAAGTGCCGAAGTGAAGGTGAAGATGAGGCTGGAGGAAGAGTGTCAGATACACAGCCGCTATAATCAACCTCCAATCACACTTGAGAACCTTTAGGAGCTTTAGCAAAACTATAAAATGGTTTGATATCATCCTCCAGTATAATAAAATATTAAATTTCTCGCTTTGCACCAAATATTCCAAATACCATGTGTAGTTACGGGGCTGTATGTGTCAGATTAGCCCTTTTCCTGGAGGACTGGGTGTCTGATCGCACAACAGGTGGAAGGAAAAAAAAAACGAACAGAAAATATGAAAACATTATCTTAAATACAGGTTTTAACAAGAAAAGGTCGAATCCAACATTATCCTCACATAAATTCGTTCTGTCCCCTAAAATAAAAGTCTTTACCCTGGGAGCCCACACACACACACACACACACACACACACACACACACACACACACACACACACACCTGCCACAATCCTCCTGATTAAAAGGAAGAAATCAGGCCTTTTAGGAGTTTGTGTTTCTCATTACTTCTCAGGCTGAGATGTTCTGGCATCCTTCACTTGCCACTCAAGTCTATCAGCGTCGGGGGGGGGCGGCACACACCCATACATTTGGATTAAACAGTCAGAGTCATTACAGCGAACGTTATTGACCTTTTAAGATACAACTTTAATAGCTTTTCTCCCTCCTCTCTGTCTGGCTCAGCGTGAAACATGAGAGGCTGCCGTGCTGATGAAGTCCCCCTCAGGGTTTGCCTGGAATTGGAATCAAATACTTTAGATCCCCTCTTCCTCGTCGGTAATGCCGCCGGCTTTGCGGCAAAGAAAGGAAAATTAAAGGAAAAGCACACAATGGGAATGAGGAGCAGGCGATGAGGATTACGAGAGAGGACACTCATTTTCCAGTGGCCAGCCAAGCTAGACAAAGCCTGCCTGTGGGGCTACAAAAAGTCTCCCAGCACGATTTCACATAATACTTCCGACAGAGGAGATGCTGTTACAAATGACCGGCTGTAGTAACAACATGATCAATAGTCTGACCACATGACCACAATGAGCTCTTATCTTGAAAGTTATAACTAATTGATAGTAAAATTTTAAGATTTAAGTCATAGTAATATGCACACTTGCAAATATTGTAAAGGATGTCGTTTATTTAACATTGTGTGTTGTAAAGTCATTGGTTCTCCTTGATGCTCCTTGATATGGTCCATGCTGTAGGTCCACGCTGGGGGAAAAAACCGTTTGGATCAGGTAAATTCCGCTGTGTTCCTCGACAGGTATGAGGTGTGAGGTTAATATCCTGCCCGTCTCGGCTCCTATTTATCATCGCAGGTGCCTTTAAGGGCCCTGGAATGTGATGGAGGGCGGCTCATGTGTATTGACAATAGCAATTTGTGAATCGCAGCATAATCTGTTCCCTCACTTTATGTAAGAGGGAGATAACACAATAGAACTTTTCTAAACTTGTAACCTTTTATCGCCGAGCCCCGCTCACCTGTCCAAATCAGTCTTATTGTTTTTGTGCTCGCACCTGCCCCTCTGCAGCCATGCCCCTGTTATTCACTGTCTTCTGCCATCAGCCTTTTCCAATCTCGCCATCAGGGAAGTCACAGCTCTTTGTACAAGTGCTTCGGTAATTGAATTTGCTGCAGAAATAGCGGCCTGGAAAATTTCATTTTCGCTCCCGGCAGACGCGGGTGAGGGTGCGCGCGCGTGTGTGCGTGTGTGTGTGTGTGTGTATGTGCGTTCTGGCCGTGGCACATCATCTCCTTCCTAACCGATCATCCTCCTCCATTTCCCAGCCTCGATGCTTTCCCACAGCCATCCAACTCCATTTTGCACCTCGCCTGCCTCGTCTCCATCCCTCCTCTGCCAACCATCCCCTGCAACTCACATAAACATCCACACAAACGGCACTAAGAGGTAGATTTTTTTTTAGAACAATTTACTACAAAGCAACCAGATTGTCCCCTAAATCAGATCTGACCAGCCTCTCATGTTGGCGGTGTCCAGCATGCCGACCGGTACCTGCTGAGCACGAGCCCAGCACACACACCGGTGATGGTTTTGTCAGGCGCGAGTCTTGTCACGGTGGCAATTTTCTCCAAAATACCTTCCACAAATAATGGTTTTCAGAAGGAGCATTAACAGAGTTGATTACACGAAATGGTCCTTTTAATTTACAGCGGGTTTTCTATTGATCACAGGAGTGCAGATTAAAGCGTTCAATGAAGCTAGTGATGAGGTATTAACCAGCTGGATCCCCCCGAGGCCCTGAGGGAATCGGAGGAGGCTGGCCGGGGCTCTGCCTGTATACAGTTATTCCCCTGTAATGAAGTGCCTCTATGCAGCGGCATGGAGCCCCGGCAGGAAAAATAGATTGAAGATGATGAGCTCTTCAAAGTCATTTCTTGCTCTCTCATTCCACCTCATGCCCGGTGCTCTCCTGTCCCACAGCCCTCGCTCCCGAAAAAGCCTCGGATTTACTTAGCCGGCTGGACCGATGCAATTTTTATGACCTTATTGCTTTTTTACCATGGTAATAGTTTTGAATCAATTTATCAATCTGCAGCAGCCATCAGGCTTGTTGCCCTCAAAGATCAGGTCCAGGTCATTCCATCATTGCTCTCTGGCGCACTGAGATAGAAAGGCAGCAGGAAAAAAAGACACCCTCGACTCCTCCAACCCCCCCCCAGCCTGATCCCGCCCCCACCAGATAGCCCATCGCAGCCGTGGGCCATATGAGAATGCTCTTCAAACAGCTTAGCAAACATGCTCTCAGCAGTTTAACCCCTCATCCAAAAGCCCCACCATCGCGCTGTCTCCGAAAGCCTGGAGCAGGGATTCCTGATTATCTATCCCCTCATTATGGAGACCTGGAGAAAGGGATGCAGACGCAGAGCCACAAAAACAGCCTCTCCAGGATTCTGAGAGGCTGTGTGTGTGTGTGAGTGTGCTCCTGGCATCAATGTGCTCTCCTAATTAAATGCTACCGGTTCAGATAAATTCACATAAGTCCGGAGAAATGTTCCTCAGAGTTTGTTTTACATTTTCCGGATTGATTTCCCGTTTTACCTCATTTTCAAATCAATAACAGATTGAAGAGGACAATTTGGTCTCGGGATTAATGGGTTTAAATGAGCGTTACGGCTCAACTGTCCTTTGTTTGGCTTCAGCAAATGTCAATTAATGCTCCATATCCTTGGTGAGATCAGGCCTGAGAGCTTTCATTCAATTAGGCTGAATTATCTCAGGCTCTGTCTACTGTCCGCCACATAATGCTAAATCAGTAATGTGATAATGGCGCTGCAGCTTTGCTTCATCTACATAATTCCACAGATCCAAACCATCCAATATTTCAAGTAAAAAGTCAAATGAAATTAAAGTTCTTAAAAACATTTCGTTTGAGACATGCCGTAAACACAAATTAATAACTTTCGCGCAGAGTTTCAGTAAAGCACCCGGGAGATAATCTTAATGGTAACAGATGCTTTATCAATAAAGTTAAATTGAACCGAACTAAAGTGATTAAAACAGTGTTTGCAACGGCGCAGTGGTTAGCAGCTGTCTCATGCCAGCATGACAAACCGCAATTTTATATCTTACGTCCATTTGTAAATGACTGACTCCAGGCCCGGTTAGAGCGATGGGGAACCGTCAAGCGGAGCCACACGCTGACCTTGTGCAGCAGAGACCCTCTTGCTCCATCTGGACCTGGAGGAAATTTGGTATCAAAGGTTGCCTGATGTGATCCTCATTAGCTCCCACAGCTGAATTTATCTGCTTCCTGTAACAGCAGCCTGACACCTATTCCCTACTAATTCCCTCCTAATATATTAAAATACAATTCAACATGCTTAAGTAATAGATGACCGCAATCACCGTTAAGGCATATGATTGATTATTTGATGACATGTTCTGGTAGATTTTCTCTCATCTTTTCCCTCTGTGTGAGAGAGTTTCGGTGGGGGGGTCGTGGGTATTAAACCCGGACCACCGTAATGGGTTCACGGGGCCATATGTGATGAATATTTAAACTGTAACTTACATGCAAGTGAGTCAAGGGCATTGACCGAATTATTCATATGACATGGTTTGAAGCTGCGATATAAACAATTCACTTTCTCTTTTTATTAGGACTTTTAACACGATCACATTATCAATCTTGTGTTCTTTTGGATGAGTAATGGTCTCCTATTTGAAATGTTTTTCAGGCTTGTCCTTGGGCCCCGATGGGCCTCGTCTGATCATCCTGACAGTTACTGATGATGCGAAGCCAAAATTTTAGACACATGCTGGAGAGATATTGGAAAAGTTGTAGAATCTTAAAGAAGCCAGAAGTTCAGAAGCTGAAGGATCATAACTACCTTTAAACTCTCCAACGCTTAAGGTAAATAAATTCCTGGTAATAAAAGAGGTCATTTCACAGGATACCGGCAGAGTAAAAGGCGAATAAAGACAGGATTACGACAGCCAATCTGGAAACAGTATTCAGAGTCCTCTGTCTCGTCTGACCTACAACATTCCCAGAAACGAGGCTGTGTGTTCTGGCCGATATTAGACTAATCCCCCCTCTATCTCTGTGCTCCTGGAGGTCAGCCTTAAAAAAAGCATTAAGCAAACAGCTAATAGAATTAAGGCCATAATAATATAGGGATATAGTGAGACAATTCTATTAACAAGATATAAATCATGTTGAGTGTGAGGTAAGTGTTTTCTAATTGATTGATGGAAACAGCGATCCATAGGTTTTCTGGAGACTAACAGCCATTTACTGTCTCCTGCAGAGCAAAAGAGGCAAAAAAGGGAGAGATAAGAAAATTACGCCGGGCTGAGGAATAAATTATTCAGAAAAGATAATCATTTTGTGCTGACATTACTAATGTGAAGAAGCATTTAATCTCCCTCCTGTGGGATGGGCGACTCGGGTGAAGGTTTTTATAAAGATTAAAACTGCGCCCAGAACGCCGCGCTCATTGCTGTCCTCCAATCAAGGGGAAGATGCGGCGTTCTGGGAGAAACCTTCTCTTTGGCACAGACGGGGCGGACGGATGCAGGCGCACGCGCATTCACTGTTTAGGCAAAATGTCTTCATTTGACCCAGAAATACATCTCTTCTCCGTCACGTGACTTAACCATGACAACAGCAACAGAAACCTCTCAGGAGACGTAACGTGACAAATTATTGCTCCGACCTCAGATGACAAACGGTCTGTTGAGCAGGAAGTTAACAAGAGTGTGATGGCGGTGCAGCAGGCAGTCGCCTTATCTCCCCCTCATGTTTATTACAGTCGGCCTCTTGTTGGGCCTCGGCTGGCACTGACAGTGATGGACAGCTTCTATTAAGACCCTCTCTGCCTGGCAGCTGGCAGGAGCAGATACATTAAATAAAACTGTTATTACTTTTCATTGGCCCGGCCATAAAATATGACCACTAAATAGTTGTTGCCATCAGATGCAGTCTGATACAAGGCTCTAATTTAAGAGACTGCTCCGTAACACTGCTGCTACTGACACGGGGCCTTTGTCTGGGGATGGAACCCATGGTGGACGTGTGTGGGTATCGATGCTCTGTCTCTGCGGAGCTTTGTTGCTCTGTTATATATGTCTGTGCCGGGATGTTATCAGCCCACTTTTCTCTCCACCGTACTCGCCCCCTTTTCTCCTCTCGGTCATTACACACCTGCTTATCAGAATCACGTGGTGACAAATCTATCACAAACTGATCAAACAAATCAAGAAATAAAACTGGGGAAAAAAGAAATCTGGGGCTGTTTAGCACCAAAAGAAGAAATAAATTGCACAAATATGTTTTTTTTTTGTGCTTATGAAGTTTTTTATGATATACTCTGTGTGATATATGACTTTATTTTCAAACCTCTGTTCTTCACTCCGTTGTTCTTCCTTTATAATGCTTTATTCTATGCTTGTAAGCACTGTGGGCTGCTTACAAGCGTTATTGAAAGGTGCTGTGCAGATAAAGCTGCCTTACAAGATAAGAGGTTTGTGTGTGTGTGTGTGCGCTCTGGTCACATAACAATAGAAAGATGTGTCAGACACAAATTGCAGCCGATATCTCTCCATCCAGCCGCTGAATAACAACCATGAAACGGTCCCTAAACACTCATCTAATGATGATGTATTGGAAACAGGCCTGTCCAATAATACTGTGCCCAAGTCAGCGTCTCCGTGGCGACGGCCGGACATCTGCATGTTGGCTGGCGGGTCCGTGTCACGTCCGCTGCTCTGTGCGCCGCATATTAAAAGCTTTATGGAAGCAATTAAATGTGTGGTTAATGGCCAGGAGTTGGCAGAATGATTGTACAATTGAATTAGCAGTTATGATGGCCCACATTACAAGATGAAGTAAATGCAATTATCTCGGTTTTCCCTCTCCTCCTGTCAGCTTTAGCAGCATGATGTGACTTAATTAGCTCTTGTCACACGCACTTTTCCTCCTGATCTGAGTGAAGCTGGAGGCAAGCACGCCCCCCCCAGTGTGCCTTCAGGGCGATGTTCTTGGGGCTGTGTTCCCCTTTGATGCATTGGAGCTGACTCATCCCGATAATGACAGCAATAGCTGCACAAAGATCTTCCCACGAGCAGGGACTCAGGCAAATGTGACCAGGACATGAGCTGGTGTGCAACTATCTATCTATCAGTCTAAACGTGCCATTGAAATTTATATATGTGTGTGTGTGAGACCCCCCAACAGAATGATGCCACTCAATACTCTGCTGGGACTGTCAAATGCATCTAGAAGTGTGTTATTGCTCTCTCCAGTCTGTGGATCAGGTTTTCAGCCTTAAATCCTCCACATTCTGATGTTTGACCACCGTGTGTCCTCTGTGTTGTTTCCAGCAACAGCAATTTCCTGACCCTTTGCTGATATATAAGGAGTTCTCCTTTTATAAGTACATATGATCAGAAGGAAGTGTGTTTTTTCTCCCCCTCCTTGAGGTCGCAAAGGTCCTCTCTGGCAGAACTGAGCCGATACATCACAGCAGCACCCGTCTGTCGGCCCGTCGACAGTGATAAGTGGCCTTTGTATCGGTGCAACATCTGAACCCGTATGAAGCTGCCTTGTTGGGATTCAAAGGGAGGTTAAATGAATCATACTTGATGTTCTCTCGCAGGTCTCTCTGCAGCCCTGCTGCTCTCTCTCCTCTCCCACAGCAACAATTGATTAGTGCTGAGCTCTTAGGCATGGTCATTTGCCGGCGGTGGGTGGGTGGGGTGGACTCAGCCAGTGTGAATGTGGTGTCCTTGCAGATTTAGTGGTCACTTCTCTCAACTTTGCCCATTAACCTGAGTGCAGGAGGCAATCCCCCCCTCCTGCTTCAGAGCCCAGCAGGACCATTTATTACCCAGGGATGCTCTAATGGATCCCAGTTAAGGTGTGTTAACAATTTTTCTATTGATTAATTGGAAGAGAATCATAGCCAGACTAACTTAGCCCGGAAGATTTAGTGGCTTTTAAGGTAGTAGCGATGAATATAATGCTTTAGAAAGAGCTTCCGTACATTATATATATGACACCTGCTACATTAAGCTACATTAAGCTTTAATACATCTTCATTACTGGCATTTTGCCCAACCCCTTCAAGGTTGAAATAGAGATCCACCTTTCATTATACCACCCATCATCGCTCTATGGAGAGATATCAAATAATAATGGAATTGTTGAAACAGTTCTGCCTGAGTTGTTAATGTTAATCGATGTATTAAATATTAAAGATTTCCATAACAGGACTTTGAACTGTCGCCACGCTTCTCCCAGCAGGACCATTCAGAGCGGTGCAGCTGGGCCGACTCCCATCTTCCCCTGTAATTAGGCAAAGCAGGGGATGACGGCGGCCTCCTGGCTCTTGGCCCGCCAACACCCTAACTGCCGACATCGCCACTACCGCTGGCGCGAGGGAAGCCAAAAGACACGTTTCAACAGGTCAACAAAGATGGAAGTGCACGGAGGGATGCATTTAAAGACCCACATAAAAAGATGCTTAGTGTGATAGCTATTGTGTCTGAAACTCTTTTTACAATCCAGCACTTGAACTGCTCTTAATATTCTATAAATACCCTCAGGTCACCTCATATTTCACCTCCATATTCCATTTGTGATATTTATTTATGCTTCTGTGACCTGGCGCCTGCTTCAAACATGTCCATTTGCAGGCCAGGATCCCTTCTGAACCACTGTTCCGCTTGGATCGAACGATATTTTAAATAAAAGAATGTCGTTCTTTTTTTTTTTTTTTCTTCTGCTGCCGCACACGACGCAGCAAAAATAAACTCCTCGCAGGGAATTGATGTCAGACTGGCGAGAACTGGAGGCCAGCTTGGTGCCCAGTGTGTGGAGAGAAAACAGCCTCCTCCGCAGGACGCCCCCAGTATGCAGCCTCAGCCTCGGACCCGTGTTGCTCTTTCCTCTGGAGCATCCAGAGACCTTCGCTCACGCTGGCGTTGCAGCTCTTTTGATGACACTGATTGTGGTTGCTCTCCAAAGACAGCACACGTTAACTCCCCGAAGCCTCGTTGCATTTTTGGAGGAAGGTATCTGTTATCTTCACCTCGATGCGGGTCCTTTTTGGCATCGGACGCTTGTTTTGCTGCTGCAAAAATAACGCAGCTCGTTGTTGTAAAGGCTCTGTAGGAAACTGTTTTGCACGTGGGCGCATGCTGACTGTAAATAAATTCACACATGAACAGTAATGGAGGGGACAGGAGTTCTTTCACGCTTGGTGTTTGACCGTCACAGCAGGGAGACGCGTTTTCTTAAGGGAAACAGGGAGACAGCAGCCAACGGGGGAACTTTGGCCCCCAGGTTCAGAGGACGAGACCTTCGGTATTCCAGGGTTACGGATTATTTAATGAACTGTCCCGACGCTTTTGCATATTTAGAGTGTAAATATGATGAAAAAAGGTGCGACCACCAGGCACTGACCACCAGCTGGAATTCTTCATACGTGCGACAGGCAAATTGATTTTAGGTGACTGATTAAAGAAGAGGGAAGAGCAAATTCATGGAGGAACCAGAGAGGCAGGCCAGTGTCGAGTGGTCAAAAACATAGCTGGCAGCCCAAATCCTGATCATTTTATGGAAATCCCTTTAAGGGATTTAATTTGGATGCTTTCTGACTGTGATCCAATCAAATCAACCGAGACATAAAGCTGCTCTTACAGAGAAACCAGTGTTCCTTTTCTGTGTTTCGGATAATTTTGTATTTTGCAGCTGCTGACTCTGATGGTTTAAAGAAACGACTAAAAGAACAGTGTTTCATCCATTTATTGTTTAATGCCACATTAGCAATCTGCAGCGCTCAGAGCTGCTGCCAGTGGAGGCAGCTCTAGGCAGATGGGCCGCTCTGCAAGATGGATCCACTGCTACATAAATTCCCCGCTGCCATCAGAAGCCAAAAGAAGAAACAACACAACAGCGTGTTATGCTGGGTCCGGAGCCAGGGCCAAAAGCAACAGTTCATTCTTTTTTCCCTATTCAGACATTTGGGGCACAGATTCAGATGTTACCTCTCATTAGAATTAGTGAGCAGCAGAAACAAACAAAAAGCACTTACTGGCCCGGACAAAACACACGATCAGACTGCAGATGTGCAGCGTTTTTCCTCTTAATGCTCAGCAGGAATAGAAGCGCTAGTAAAAGTTTCGATCTTTCGCGGCTGAGACATGTCGAGCCTGGCAGCCATCTGGGCCAGACCAGGGGCCCTTATTTAAAAACAGAAATCTCACTGTTGCTGAAAAAAATGAGTGACAGGACACAACTTTTAAAAAATAAAATAGTTAACAACAACCAGAAGACAGTGTTTTATTTTAAATTAATCATTTGGGGGAATTCGGTTGCCTGGTTATAAATGTAGCCTTTCAAAAATTTGGGGATTTTTTTTCCTTTTTACTCAAGCATCTTCCCATCAGACTTCACGTTCAAAGGAAAAGTGCCGCTGGATCAATCAGCAAATTGCCTCTAAGCACCCGGTGCAAATCATGAGGTGGTAAGGGGCCGGCCCACCGTGCAGCAGAACAAGTGTATCTGTGGTGAGCAGACATTTCACTGAAGCCGCTGCCTCAGTCTGTCTCCTCCGTGACAATTGACTTGTCATGTATTTTCCAGCTAATTAGCTCTTTTAAACCAGGGCTTATGTGGGGTAGAGACTGATAAGAACACAGCGGTAAATTGACCGTGTAATGCTGCCATTCATTCAGGGACAATAACCCCCCTGCAGCGATAATCGGGATTAATTAAAGACTGTTCCCGGTGATGTCAGGACAGCGTGTTCGCTGTGCAGATAGCAGCGCTGTGTGGTTAACAACACCATCCCACACGCTCTCAAAGGAGGCAGGCACATTCAAAGGCAGACGTGGTTACAAAGTCCTGAATGTCCTTTCAGGCCAAACGTTCACACAAAGGGAGAACCAGAAACTGCTTTCTTTCACCCCAGCCGATGCCGTGGAGACGACTTCTGTGGAAGCACGAAGATCATTGGAAAAGATCACACGTGCTACGAGTGGGAGCATTTCTGCCGCCCAGAACAAATGATTTTTGAGACGTCATCCATGATCCAAAGAACTGAATGGTCTGTTTTTGTTGTTCTTGCTCTCTCTCCTACACACACACACACATGCAAGAATTCACCTTCCAAAAAAGTTGCCAAAGAATAGTTTTCACCCTTTTTTCTTCCTATATTCTCCCTGTGCCATCAAGTCGATGTTGCCACGCTTGTATTAAATGGTAAAGTAGTCAAAAGCTATTATGGGTTTGATGTGAGCCTGTTCCCATCACACCCATGTACCATTCTACCTTTAACAGTAATTTAACATAATTGATGTCATCACACTTGGAATTCCCTTGTAGGAATACCAGCAGAATGGATAAAAAGGTGATTAATGTCCAGGTTAAGTGAGTCGTTTTCCATCTGCTGGAATATGTTTCTCAGAGGAGACCTGAGGGGTCCGACGCCCTCTGTCCATTACCCCGTGGCTTCGAAAAGTCCCCAAGCTTCTCTGCACCATTACTGGTGGCTCCTGCGGTTTCTGCCATTAAAATCCAGGTTCTCTCTCCACAAGTGGAGCTCCCAGTGCAGCTCGTGACAGATCGGACAGGATCTCTGGGGAGCCGTGTTCTCTCCTCTCCTGTGAGCACAGAAAAGGACTTGTCTGCATTAATTGAAGAATGGCCGGTGTGACAGGTAATGGGGTTGTGGGGGAGGTGAAGCCAGGAGGGAGATTGGGCTCTGCTCCACACTGTCTATACAGGCTGGCGGCTTAATTCACTGACCATTAGCCTTGAGATTTGTTATTGCTCACTTTTAAAGGCACTGACAGAAGGCATTTCAACTGCTGGATGAGTCCTCTGCCAGGAATTACAATGAAGGATTCCACTTCTGCCTCCACTAATTCTTCCTGCCTGGATCAGATCCCTCCCCGTGCCACTTCAGGTTCTCTTTGGCCGCTAGCTGTGTGTGATCTGCGGGGAGCGGAGGGCTGGAAATTGGCTGAGGGGATTCCCAGTCATGAAGCTCCTGCTTTGTCAATCACTTTTCAATTAGCAAATGAGCTCGACCACTGAGGAAGCCGCCGCTCGGAACGACTCCAATCACAACGCAGAAGGGTTAGATAAGACAAAGGAGCGCTGAGCAAGCAGGAATTGTCCAGTTCTTTTTATACAGCAATGAAATTAACTGAAAATAATATCATTACCGGTATGCAGTTGATGATTTGATGCAATTTTATCATTTGATGCAATTGATTAAATGGTCAGATTCTTAAAGCGCGGACACTCAAAGGCCTTTCAATATGTGTTATTAGAGAGGAAAAAGAAGGAGAAAACTTTTTTCAAAAAGAAGTATGTCTACAACTGGGTGCAGTATAACGTAGTTCTAATTTCCCTCACTGGAGCAGATGTAACTGGACACGATTGATTCCAGTCTGGTTGATCGAAGCGACGCTCAGTCACGCAGACGGACGTTTGATCGCTCCTCTTCAGGAATGGTAATTGGAGCGATCACTACCCCTCCACCCCACCACCACCACCACCGCCGCCGCCGCTGTCAGCAGCTTTGACCTCTCTACCCCTGACAGCGGCTGCTGAAGGGCGTCCCGATGAGCTGACGGCGCACTTTCTGCCCGGCCGTCACTTCCTCGACGCTGCCAAGGTGTGAGAGGTCTGCTCGCGGCTCGGGCACTTGATGAAGCAGAGGAATCGATGGAGCGAGGAATGATGAAGAAATGAGCAGCACAGACGGACGCGCGACGAAAATGAGTGTGTCACACTTTGGAGAGAGTGGAAACTTCAGACGTCTAACAATCGGCCGCCGTTTATTTGGCTTCTTGCGGAGGTGAGCTGGTGTTTACGCTCGGCCTCTGGAGGAGCCACATGTGCCGAGAAACGACCCGGCCCACCAGGAAGAGCCCAAACATGAAGTGGCCGTCTCACAGCAGTTGAGTGCTGCTGTTACGGCTGGAATACGAACCTCGCAAAGCCACGTCTGCTTTCATTCGGAGGGTCAGCTCATCCTGGGAAAGTAGTGATTTGGAGTCACCAGCTCGGTGTGAGATAAAGCACAACTTGGGACATTAAAAACAAGGAGAATTGTTCTTTTAAGTGCTTGTAACCAGAGTAAACTGCAATAAAATAATGCAGCTGCAGCCACCTTGCTATTTCCAAGCAAATTGATTTATTTCCCATTATTAATGAACTTTGCCGCAGTTCCACTTGTCAGGCCCGGCCCACGAGGGTCAATAACAAGAGGAAACTTGATGTTAGTGGATCCAGCTTAAGTGATTCTGTCGCCCTGACGATTCAATATATCAGGACAAATGTCAGCTGCTTGTAATATGTTGATTCTTGGAGCCTGATCTGCATAAGTACTGCGTTCGCCGGGGCGCAGGTCTCGGCTCCGAGGGAGGACAAATAATGACAGGCTGAAAATGACGGTGGATTTTAATAAATATTTCATGCAGGGGTAGAGCCACGTGAGCGAGGTGATGCAAAGTGACACTCTTCACACCCCCTCCTTGAATAAACAGCACTGTGGGGTTTTGAAAAAAACATCCAAGAAGTTGGTTTTGATGAAAAAAAAAAAAGCGTAAAATGGTGCTTTAATGCCAAAATTTGTAACTGTAATGAACGTTTGCAGGGGCTCGGTGATGTGTGAGCCCCAGGCAGAGCAGAGCGAGAGGGAGGGGGGAGGCCTGTTAACACTTAAGGTGACTAAATTGCTGGCTCGAGTTTTCTGGCTCGTAGCAGAAATCAGTGCAATGGATCGGATGGAAGAGATTTAGTTGCGGGTGGCAAAGGTCGGCGGATTGTGTATTCTGTGCAGTCAATAATAAAGTTAGGACTTATGCACAAGGAAAGTTAATGAGCAATCACAAGGACCTTGGAAAGTCATTTGCATCGGGGCCCGGGCTCCTCACTTTGGCCAGGAGCGGGCTCGAGGGACACGCAGGGGAGCCATGATACTGCAAGTAGTGACTGCCTGCGGCTGTTGAGGGAAGAAAGGATGCGCGACACACATAATAATTAGACAACAGTCCCAGCATTAACAACATCGTTTAATGCTTTACTCTGATGGAAATGATACCGCACCATGTGACCAAGGAGCTGTACCGTGCATTTAAAGCATTATATTTGCAGTGGTTTAACCACAGGTTAGCTTCCCCACAGTCACTCCCAGGGATGCTTTCATGTTTGGTCATTTATAAATTGTTGAAGGAACGTGAGGACACACACACACACACACACACACACACAATAGAGGATTTACTTTATCATGGGGTCAGACTGGGCCACATCACACTAGCCCTGTAATCAGCCGGCCTGCTTCCACATCCACAGCTATGAGGTTGTAATCTATCCAGCACACTGGGAGCCTCACCTCTCTTCCTAGTGCAGACATACTTACCAGCAGCCCCCCAACAATCTGAAAACACTCAGAGAACAGACAAGAGGGTTTTTTTAGGTTGTTTTCTTTCTTTTTTTGGGGTGGAAATTACTTGTCATGAATTAAATGTCCCGCGAGTGTGTTTACTGCTGCCAGGAGAGCCAAACAGACAAATCTGTCAAGTCCTGTTTCAGTTCATTTCATTTTCCAAAGGTGATGCTTCTTAAAATAATTTCCAAACTGCAAATGGGCCAGCGATGGAGGCAGAAACAGCTGCAACGCTGCTGGCCGAGCTGGCGGTTGAGCATTTGTGGAGTCAAGCTGGGATAGACTCCAACAACCCCCCGCAACCCGGTTGGAGGGATGGATCACATCTAAGAGTGGCAACAGCACAACCTGAAGCTGTACAAGTGTTTAAATTACAGACATTAATAATCAATGAAACGTTTTATTTTTTATTTTGGGATGGGGGGGGGGATTAACCCTCATTCTTGTGGCTCCCTGCAAAAACAATTGTCATAAGGCAAATAAACCCGGACATTTGCGGTGTCCCCGCCTGGCTTCTGATCGGCCTCTGGCTGCCACCGAGGTGCAGTGTTGAAGCTTATAGTTAAAGCAGGTGGAGGAGAAAAATGCATTTCATTACTTTGCTCGCTGGCATTTTTTCCACGTCATTACAAAGAGGTAATGGTCACGAGAGAAACAGATTGCTCTGCTACTCACATCCAACAGGCCTCATTTCAATGTGCCACCATTACGAGACCGGCTGCTTTGTTACAGTCAGGTGCGAGCGCCTTTTCCTCTCCTCCTCGTTTTCATGTATCTGTATGGAGAGAGTAGACGCTACTCCGTTCTGACAAGAGACAAATGTTTCATTCAAATGTTGCTTTCGCATATTGTGGAGGAAGTAATGAATTCTCGTGGGGCGGCCGCGGGCCCGGTTCCCCGTGTCAAGGCTGGGCGCGGGGCAGGCTCACCTCCACAGCGGCAAAATTAAATTTAATGTTCAATCCGTTGTGGGAAAGGTGCATAAATCAAAGCTTTTGATTTGCATGGACTGTGGCGAGCAAAAATAAACCGGGGTAGAAAATGATGTCATGGGGAAAAACAATGTAATCTCAGGCTGCCTAATAAAAACAAGCAAAGGGAAGGGGGGGCATTTAATTCAGACTGCTGCTCTGATGTCAAGTATATTATTAAAAACATGGCCTCCACACGCTTACCGTCTTTCATTTAAGCAGAGACGATGACATTTAAAAGATTTAATACTGAAGAACAGGAGGAATGATTGTTTGACCAAGCAGAGGCCGACTGCATGGACACATTAAATGAAGACGTGGCTGGAACTGAAACGCTTTACATAGAAACACAGAAAACTAAAAATGTCATTTCATTTTTCCATCCTATCTTGACCGAATAAGTGAAGCCTGTCCTTTCAAAAAAAAGGCTCCAACAAGCTCTGAAATTCTTTTTTCTTTCAGCCAATTTTCATCAGCATTCACACAAGAGGCAGAGAGAAAATGTGTTTTATTATATCTATATGAACATTTCATTGAAAAAAACAATTCTAGAAATGAGTAAAAACATTAGGGGGCAAATTAATCTTTTTTTTTTTTTGTCTTTTTTTTTTTTGTGATGGTTATAAAATGTAAATGACTGGAAACTTGGGGAGAGTTCAGCCGGCCCATTACATTAGGGAACCACTGAATGGAAAATTAATGAATATATAGGCTCAGTAAAAACGAACAATCATGCTAATAGCTTTGAAATGCACTAAAAAGCTATTACTGTCACTTCTGTTGCATGTCTGCTGCTTCAGAGCAAACATTTAACTGCAATATAAACTCCAATAACTGTAATTGAGCTTTTCAAATCCCACTTCTGGGAAATGGATCTGTCCGACTTTATCTAAACAATTACCTTTACATCCAGTTATTGTCAATTTTGCATCTTTTCTTCATTTAGTATGCACAAGAAACAATTGGAGCGGGTTTGCCAGTGTCCCATCTGTCACACCACACACACACACACACATGCACACACATTAGGAACGTTGATCAATATCCACTGAATTAGAGTGCAGCTGATCTGATTAACTCCCCATTGGTTTCCTTTGGTCTTTATTTGGGCTGCATGGTGAGAGAATCTGGACGGTCTTCTTCCTTAATGAAACGCACACACACCAGGATTCATTGAGATCATGTTTGGTTTTGTTTACTCAGAAGCTTCAACATGATGAAAAAAAAACATTTTTCCTGCATCAAAAACGAGCTGAACTGTTCCATCCTGACACGTACTCTGATGCTCAGGAAAATGAAATGAATGCAGCAAAATGGAAAAGAGAAAGAGTTAATGTAAACTCGGATTTTAGATTTAAACAATTTACCATTTTCCTTAAAATAAAATAAAGAGAGAGAAGCAGAATGAATGCTGTTAACGACTTGCTGTAATTTGGGGACTGACCAGTGGCCCCGAGGTGGAGCCCACTGACAATATGAAGTCAAATAGGATCTGGAACATGTCACGCAGAAGAATCCAGAACAACTTTTGCTGTTGAGCCGGTCCGATCTCTAAACACTGCTCCTCGGGGAGGACGCCGGGCCAGATGCCGGTTATTGAAATGAAATGGATCTGCTCTAAATCTGCTTTTTCGCCTCCCGTCGGCCTTATAACAAGAGGAAGTAGGGAAGTCTTCCTCGGGGTGTGATGGGATTAGCGGCAGAGGCTATAGAGCCATTGCGGCGGCCCTGGGTAGAGAGGTTCAGGTAGCAGCTCACCCCTGTAGTTAAAGAGATTATCAACAATAAAAATAATCTCAGGAAAAGTTCCTGCACTCCACGGACA
Organism: Tetraodon nigroviridis; assembly: GCA_000180735.1. Classification (NCBI taxonomy): domain Eukaryota; kingdom Metazoa; phylum Chordata; class Actinopteri; order Tetraodontiformes; family Tetraodontidae; genus Tetraodon; species Tetraodon nigroviridis. The sequence continues at coordinate 8,897 of CAAE01009447.1, read as the reverse complement.
CCAGGAAAAGTCCTGGCATGTTTCAAACAAATTCCTAGGAAAGGCTTTTTATTCTATAAGCTCAGGCGGGTGGGCAGTACAGGTGGCCGCCCGCTCACCCTGTGATCTCCAGCAGCTCCACTCGCCTCCACAAACTCAATAACACGCAGGAGAGATGATAGGCTTTTATATTAAAAGCCATATATTCCGATTAATTCTCCTCTGCCGAAATTCTAAGAAAAAAGGCATCTCTGACAAAGAGGCGGGCAGATGGAATGAATTTCTGAGCGGTCGCTTGTGTTTTCCTGTGCAGAGGTTTTTTTTTTCTTCAAGTCGCTTCCGTAGCAGGAAAATCCAAACGAGTGATCTCGTCATGATCCATAGTAACGATGCTTCCACGGTCAAAGCTGAAAACGTTCAAAATGTATTTTGCTCCTTACAGGAAAATCAGCACTCAGCACATAATTTTGACAGCTGTTTTGCTGATTCCCTTATTTTTTTGCATCTGGTGAAATTTACACCGATGGTGGGTGATTGAGTTTGTTTGGGGTTTTTTTTTTAAGAACCATTTCTTTCTTTGTTTGCTACGAGGGATTTTGCAAAGGCAGCAACATTTGAGGGTCATAAAAAAAGAGAACCATCTGTGAAATTCCCTGTACTGCAGAAACAACTGTTAATGTCCTTATGTCTGTGCCCAGGCTGCTCTTAAAGCGTAAGCTGTCAGGCAACAACCGGGCCGTTGGTTTTATACCTCTGCTGGCCGTCAACAAAAATATCAAATTCACTGTGTTGCTCGTAACCAGTCTGCAACAGCAGCTGGAATAAGAGTATCGTTTAGATTTTTTGATTTTTTTAAGTGTCAACTGTAATACAAACACAGAAGGGAGACAGAGGGATGATGGGATGGAGGGTGGGATTCCACAGCAGGGGTCTGTGAGAAAAACACACAAGCTCATACACCAGCAATGCAAATCAATTTCAAAGCAGCGGTGGAAGAAATTTCCATCCCAGCAGGTCCAGGGTTTCTCGTTTGGAGAAGAACAAGTACACCAAAGTAGAGAGGGAAAAAATAACAAGTCTTAGAGAGAGCGAAAGAGAGAGAGAGAGAGAAAAACTCTGGTTTCCAACTTGCAAATAAAAAAGCAAAGCAATCAATCATGTCAGAGAGCCCTCATTCCTGGCTGCTCCTACCGGGCAGCAGCAGAATGAAATGGGACAAGACTAGAATATGCAAACTTATTCGCTCTCTCAGGATGGCTGGGGAGAGGCGGCTGCAGTGGTGGCGGTGGTGGTCGGGGGGTTTCCGCGGAGGGGGGGGAAGATAAATGGGCATTCCAGGGGACGACACAAAGGCCTGTTAAAAGTTTACTGTCACAAACACTAATTAATCACCTCAGCAGGGGCTATTAATCATATATTAATGAGATGGTCTCTTTACTTTGGCCCGTCCAGGCCCCCTCCCTGCCCCGGGGCCCCTGGAAGCCTTGCTGAGCAGAAAGCAGGACTCAATTAATCTTCTCACACCTCCGGCCGACACAGACAGACACCTTCAGTGTAGGCAGGCAAACAGCGAGGACACTGGAAACGTCCATATTCTAAAAGAGACACTTAATCAGCCAGACGAGCTGCCCGGAGAGCCAGGCTGTCTGTTTCCGACTGCGGGAGAATATTCAGACGGGTACACCGTTCTTTAATATCTCCATCCACTGTTTAATCTTCTCTTCTGCAAATAAGTGAACCTGACAGTGATGAAATGGACTTGGCCGAATCTCCGGAGCGATGCCTTTTTGATGGTCGGAATTGCACCTCGGAAGCACATTCCCAGATGTTAGACGACGGCCCGACTTGTGATCTCCCGTGGATTCTGGGTATCGATGGGCCTGTGACTGTGGTTGCGTCAAGGCCAAAGCGTCCGGTCGCTATGGTTTCTGTGATGTGTTCAGGTCCAGACATGATTTATTGGAACAATAACAATGAGTTCCTGCTGTCCAGCATATACATGAGAGTGATAGAAAATCTAGTTCAATCTGAAAGATCGTAACCAGACCTGAGAGTAAACAGGGGAAGTAGCAGGATTCTGGTGTGAAAGCAGAATGAAAAAAGAACTATCTTAATTTATTTGTGACCATATTTGGTTGTGGATTAAAAAAATAACGCTCAACGACAAAGGGAGGATTTAGGACCATGTCAAACGTTTCTACAAAACGTTCTTAAACCAAATTAAGCCAGAATATGTATCGTAACCAAAGTGCTGGACCACAGTGGAACTGGACAGCCTACGCAGAGACTAACAGCTGCAGGAGCTTGAATAACTCAGCACCCTGGCCTCAGGTGTGCTGAGTTACTCCAATCAGTGACCTGCTGGAGAGACATGCAGCTGACTGGCGTCTCTGGAGGGAAGTCACAAGACTGGAACAGAATTCTGTGTTAGGAGCGGCGTGTGTAGTTCAGGACCCAAATGCAGGCAGAGGCTGTACACGGAACAAAAGATCCCTTTTATTTGGGAGACGTCGAAAAACAGGCAAACAGAGAAACTTCCGACGGTACTACGGGGCACAAAAAACATAAACCAGGAAGATCAACAAAAAACCACGGCAAGCGAGCAAGCAGAAAAACAAAGATCCAAACACGAGTAATCCCACGATCAAACAGTCACCACATTCACAGCCACAACGTTCACCATTCACCAGGAACCGGGGACACAGGACGAGCACGGAACCAAACACCCCAAACTCAAACACCATAATCCAAAATGATCCAGCAGCGGGGACCAGCTCGTTGCCTCCCTTTATTCAAGGCTGATGAGCTGGTCCCCCGCAGCTGTGTCACTGCCGCTGCTGGCTCCTCAGGCCCTGGGCCCCCTGCTGGACGAGGAGGGAGCACCCGAACCAGACTGCAGGGGGGCCAGCGAGCAGAGCCGTAACATTCTGACTGTTTTTACACTAAACTAGTTACCTGTAGAGGCTGTGCACCTGTGACCTGTGAGCTTCCTCTGCAGAAATGTTTAGAACACTTTGGGCATTAATAAACTGAAGGAGTGCATTAAACGGCGCAGGTGTCAGTGCATGCTGATGGAGAGAGCTGCAGTACTGCCCTGCTGTATGCAAATCAGCCTGAGGGGTCAGCGACTGTGCACACATACTAATGTCCACCCATACAGTATGAAACAGCAAAATCTCCCGCTGACGACAGCCACCGTCGCTGGCCGGCCATCGCCTGTTTGTTTTCCTGTGGCGGCGACGTGGCGATCGCGGCGCTCTTCCAACGATGCCTCGTTAAGTGAATGGAGCTTAATGAACCGTACCTTCACTTCGCACCTGCGGGAGAACAAAGCAAATGGAGTGTGAAGTTAGGGAGCCCAGTCGGCGCTGTTTAACACACAGGCTGACAGACTTTTGCTCTCAAAGTCTGGACTAATGAGCTCTGAAGGGGCTCAATGATTCTTACACCCAGAGTTAAAAACACAAATGTTGGGAACACCTGAGATGACGTTCTGATGTGTTCTCTGCAGAGAAACAAAGAACGTTTCAGCTTTGACTGACACTTCGGAACACTTTGATCCTGGAATTATTCAGAATAGACTCAAGAGGTTTTAGATACTTCAGGATATTTTACTTGTCTTCGTATTGGGGTTGCAGCACTTGCAGTTATCTCTAAACTCCATCTAGAGTTAACTTCCCCTTTCCGCCCATGTCTGACTGATCCTTGCAGGATGTTCGCCGATACCCTTTTAAACTGATAAGTTATGGACGTGATTCGAAGCCCTATCAGAGACAAATGATCATAATTACGCACTCAGGGAACCATCAGAATAATCGGGGCATGTAAAAGCACAGGCCAAAACCGAATCCCATTTCCATCAATGACCTCCAGACTGTGACACTTCTCTGTAATAACGACCCCCAAGCGGAAGGATGACATAATAAACATGCGACCCTGTGGCCAGGTTTGTGGCAGAGATGTCCTCTAACTGCACAGACACTCTCTAATTGGTTTGCCTCCCTCCTGGCCGGAGCAACCCTCGCTGTAATTACCCACCAAAAAGCAGGAGCGGAGCGTGCCGGAGTCAGGCGCGCGGGTCCGAGCGCGCCCGTCCTTCGGTACATTACAGATGGATCACCTGAGGAGGGTGACACAGATAGATCTCTCTCATGTGCCCCAAGGGGGGGCCTGATGGCTTAAAAGCAAGGTGGCCACGGGAGACCCATTGACCTGAGGACAGGAGATAGAGGGAGGAGGAGGAGGAGGAGGTGGAGGAGGGGTGGCGGGGCTAGAGGACAGGGGGGAAGAGGACAGTCGTCTGCTGTCAGTCGGTCTCTCTGCAGTCTGTCTCTGCTGCTTTAATCAAGGACGCGGATGAGAGAGGAGGGGAGCTTTGCTGCACCACCTGTCCTGGTTTAAGGTGGCCTGACGGTCACACCTGTGCAGGACTTTCACAGCGGTATGATTCAGGTACTAGTGACTTCCTGCACTTGTGACGTTAGTTTTCTCCGGGGCTGGTCCCACCGTCTGACCTTGTCTGACCGAGGCAGCACGACAGCCGTTTGTCAGCCAACCATCAGGCTTCTTCTCTCTTTAAATGTGATTCCTCTGCATCTCTGTAGGATGGTTTAGTCGGGCGTTGTGTTCTGCGACTCTAGGCAGGGCGGAAAGCGTGGGACTCACTGGTGTTTTTCATGGGTGTTTGGACGAGGAGACCGGTCGGGTTCATGTTTATGGACAGCTCTGCCTGTGTGGTAACATTAATGTTATGATTGGTTGGGCAGAGGGCCTTTGATGACATGCTTAATGAGTGGTCCAGCGGAGCAGCTCAGCAGGGTGAGGGGGGAGACCTCCCACATCAAACACTGACCCTCGTCTCCCCTCAGCTCCCCCCTCACTCGCTCTCCTTTCCACAAGAACGGAGGAAAACCGGCAAGACGAGCAGGATTTCTTGATTCCAGTACTTTTATTTCTTCGGAGGGACGTAGAGAATCTTCTCCCGAATTAAACTCAGAAGTTAGTTTTTGAGTTACAACAATATTCTTTTTTTTAAGAGAAATCAGAAGCAATTAGACAATTGGAAGAGTCAGATAAACTGTCAGTGTTCTATGTTGTTGCACAAAGTACTGCACAAACACAGCTATTCACATGTCTGTAAATACAGTGTGTGTGTATGTGTGTGTGTCCTACACTTACTCAGTTTACTCAGCTTGGGAATTACATCTTACAGATGGCGGCTTCACAAGGGGAACGGGCTAATGTCACAGGGGGAAAATATTATTGTAGCTCTGACCTCTGTTTGAAAGTGTTTTGAGTGAGCGTCCTGCAGCCGTGACCTCAGAAGACATCATCAGCCTCATCAGAGAGTCCGCTCACGAGCGCGCAGATGATGAGGACGGAGGGCTCGCTGAGACACCTTCAATGTTTCTGTGTGTCTGCATCAAAAATAACTGAAACAACAAGGAAAAAAAGTTTCCCCACCCCCTCCAGGTCAGGACCACAAAGTGTCTATTTGAGGAGATGTGAGAGCGCGACGTGTTTTCTCAAAGAGCAGAAATCCCAGCGGTATTTTCCTTCGACCACGCTCCAGCGCTGAGCATCCCTCCACAAATTCACATCAAAGTGAGTCCGCTGAAGGAAACGCTCCCAAAGTATATTTTAGAACGCAGCGTGGCTTCACTGTCCTGCTGGACCGGAGGAGGAGTCGCACAATCTCAGCCACGGACCGGAGACGATTCATTTGAGCGGATGACATGCTAGCGTTCCCTGATCCTCACATGACACCGATTTTAGGGGAATTGTCTTTGACAGGGTCGTTACCAGGAGCTGGGAAAAGTTCACTCTCACTTTCTCAACACGTCCAGGTCCAAGCGTCAGTCGACTGGACAGCTATCTTTCCCAAAAACAGATGAAAATGTTTACAGCCTCGATGTCATTTTTCGGCGGCGGCTTGTTTTGATCGTGTTTTGTGGTGTCAGGACTCGGCTGATTGAAACTGAAACCTGAAAGTGTGACTGCAGGTTTGTGATTTATACAACCCGACCAAGGTTGCGTTTCTCTGGCCCTCGGGTCACCTCGTCCTGCCTCCTGCCACATGTCCCATCATCCCGTGACTTTATGGATGTGAGCGTCAGGGAGAGAAACGAAAAGAATAGAATACTAAGAAAAGAATACTAATAATAAAAAGGAGATCTTTGTCATTTATTATGGTTCAAATTAGAGAAAAAAAGGAGTGTATACATCCTTCACATCAGCCTTTGAAACATTATAGGACTGATTATAGGACTAAAAAGATTTTATTCTACCAAGAAATGACGAAAACTGAGGTTTAATGTATTTATCAGGCCGGCTGCAGTTCACCTTTACATCATTGGGGGGCTGTACTTCACCCCTTCATGTGCCCTGGCCGACTGTTTCATTTACCCACTGTTACTGTCTTCTGTTACTCATTAATACTCATAATTGCCTTATTTCAGTACCACTTACATCCAAACTCATGTTAATAATAATTATGTGAAAAAAAGATATAAGATGTGCGTTTCTGGTGTCACGCGTTTCTCCTGCAGCCGTTTGTCTGGCCTGCTCCCTGGGCCTGAAACAGCATGTAAATCCCATCGCGGCTAATTGGGTGAACCAGTCGGAAGGTGGGAGCTTATTTGATTTTAAGCAACCGTTTGCTGCAGTTTGTTGAACATTTTAGGTAATGAAATTAGGGCAGATCCATCAAGCAGGTTGGAGGGTGGGCTGAGGGCGGGGGCATGAATAGGCATGTGTGTGTTTGTGTAGGGGGGGCAGCTGGTCAGCCACGGATTGACTTAACCTCTGTCACTCAAATGGCTATTGTGTTTTCTGTGACTCCAAAAAAATAGCAGCTGGCCCCATCCAGCCAACCACTAAACCCCCACCCAGCCCACCCTGCTGCATGCACCCACCCACCCTTATCAGTTAGTTAAACTTAATTCAAATTTTTTCTTAAAAATCAAATTTCAAATATTGTATTCAGGGGCCTGTGAAAAGTTGAAAAGGTGAGAATCTGTGTTATATTGATCAAAAGTTATATATAATAAACTGCAACAATCAAACGGACTCAATCCGCCCCACAGCGCCCCCTGCAGGCGCTGATATCACCGTTACGCTAAACTTATTTAATGCCCCAAAAAGCCATTTTTCTACTGTTTTATCCCCTACACAATGACAGCTACTGCTTGAAACAATAATAAAATAATAATTACAGCGTATTATTTCATATAAACGTGAATAACCTGCAGTAATAAACATTTTCCTCCTGTTTTGAATCAACCCTGTCATCAGGCCAAACGACATCCAAACTCCCCTCCGGCCTCATCGTACCTCCCTCCAACCAAGTCCTCTCCATCTGTCTCTCCGGCTCCCGCCCTCGCCCCTCGAGTGCCGCCCCTCCTCCGAGTGAAAGGAAATTCACTCTGCGATGAATGTTAACCAGTCGGAGGATGAGAGAGGGCCAAATGCTGCAGCGTTGTTGGGACCCACTCAGGCAGAGCAGCATTTGACTGAGAACTTTTTAATAGCCCCCTGGAGTTGCTCCATAAATGGCTTGGCTCTGGCCATTATTTGTCCCCATTTCCTTTCTTTTGAGAGGGAGACTATTGTGAGCCACACTAGCAAGCCAAGGCCATCATTTACACTGCTTTGGGTCATTTAGGGACCATGAATGCTCTTGATTTATCATCTAGTCTCTATTAAAATCTGCAGGTCAGATTATGGCTCTGCATTTCCCAATCAAACCCTGTTTATTCAGCCATTATTCATCCAAAAGTTTCAACCAAAAAAAAAAAAAATGCAAAGAGGTTCTTTATTTAAAAAATAAATAAATAAATAAATTGCAGCTATGGGTTTAAATAAATGAAAGGTGTAGTTTAAAAGCAAAGGCTACCTTGTTCAACATTATTGCTATGGAGAAAATGCGGGATCTATGCTGCAGCCGTCCACCAGGGGGCTGATTTATTTCCATGCATTTTCAGCCCTTCTCTTGTTGTCCATTTTATTTGATTGTTGATTATCTGTGAGTGGAGCTGCACACAAAAAAAGCTTAATTAGGTGGTGTGCACATCTCCATGGAGGAAAAACAACTCCAAATGCTACATTTGAGCTCTCCCAACATTTCCAGTAGAGCCATACTTCACAGGAGCCGGCTAAGAAGCAGCTGACGTCGGTTTTCTGGGATGATTCCTAGAGCAGCAGTAAGCTGAGTGGTCACACATCGTTCCACTACTGCGGCCTGTGTGTAGCAGAGGAAAAGCTGACGGTATTTACATGTAAATGTGTCGGGAACTCCCTTTAATTACTGTGATGTCAAATATCCCAGCTGTGCCTGCGAGTCACGGTGAACTTCACGTGAACTCCTGATTGCGACGGTGTACCTGCTGATGAACCCTCGACTCAGCCTCCTCCTGCACTGTCCTCTGGGTGGGTGGTCCTCAGCCCTTAGCCCCCCTCCCTGTGTGTGTGAGAGAGAGAGGAAGAAAGAGAGAGGAGAGGTGGAGCTGGGGTAGCAACCATTGTTATACACAAATAACAGGACTGTGGGTCTCCACGAAACAAATCAGCTCTAAAACATCTTTGAATGCATCACACTTCAGTTTCTTGTCAGTCCAGGTTCTCAATTAGTAACAGAAAATGATTTAAATATAATAAAGGAAACACTAGTCTGACTCAGGAGACAAAACCAGTCCAAAGGACATTTACATTACTCATAAATCAGCCGGTTTATATTGTGTATTGTTACACAGAGTTTTATCTTTTCATCTGTTACATTCAAACTGCTGCTGTTGGCTGATAATGGCTCCAACTAACCTTGAATATTAAAAACTCCAACAGCTGCATAGAAAAGCAACGTTTCTCTGAATGCAGCTTGTCACGTGGTGGCTTTTTATGCCCCAATCTGCGTTCTCAGTGCT
>CAAE01009444.1:0-16069 GCA_000180735.1 Tetraodon nigroviridis | reverse complement strand
CTCGCTCCAGTTTAACCGCTGCAGAAAGCTTCAGAAACCAGCCGACCTTATTTCATCCGGTCACATTCAAGTTTCTCATCTTTCTGCCACAATTCAAGACTTTTCTCTTTACTTTCAGACTTTCGTGTAGAATCAGAGCACTGCACGATCCATCGATCACAAACGCTGCTCATAAAGACAGAAAACAGGCACCCGATGAATTTAGAGGCACGAGATTTCAGATGAACGTTCAGAGTTTTCCAGTCAAATCAAATTCATCTGGAATCTGTCCTCCTGCCTGTGGCAGGCGGCTTTTAAAATATTCTCCTTTTGCTCATACATGAGCCACAAAAGTGCATGCTCGCGCCTCAGGCATGGACAAACGGATGGTCCACGATGAGGCAGACGATCCTAACAGGTTAGCTAGTTAGTGGCCCTGCGGAGGGATGGTTAGCAGCAGGTTAGGTGCCTTGCCTCTACGACCTGATTCCTTTAAAACCTTCCTGACGCCAGGAGCAGAGCGACCTGGTTGGATGAGAAATAAAGCAGAGACATTTAGTGGTGAAGGACAGAAAAAGAGGAGGGAAAGGAGGAGCTGTTTGTGCTGCTGTGGCTGAGGCTGGAAAAGAAAACCCGGCTGGTGTGTTGGTAAAACTGGAGAGCAATTAACACCTTGGTTTGAAATCTGCTCGTGAGAAGTTTGTGTTATGGTTAGAAAACCGAACACCGTTGGGTTTAGGAAGCTCTGGTGGCTGGAATATTGTGAGGGGGAAAATGTAGTTTCAGAGAAATTGTCTCAAATAAAAAAAATCAACAAAAGCTGTGATTGAAACTGAAACAAGGAGAGAAATTTTAAATGTTTCTTTTGTTGACAGATTCTAAACTGGCAGTTCTGGCGTCTTCGATGCCCCACCTGAGATGGTCTTGAAGTCTGTCAGGTCAAACATGATGACAAAGACACAGGACCAGGTGATGATGAGGGCCAGAACCAGGATCCAGGCCAGCGGCGAGCTGAAGGTGGAGTACAGGTCCTCCGTGAAGGTTTTCCCCGAGCCTCGGGAGGACGCGGATGCTGCATCTCCGCTCTTGGCGTCGATGACCATGGTGGTGGTCGAGGACCGAGCTGAGGAGCAGAGACGGTCTAAGGTGAGACGTCTCACATGATCATCGGCTGTTCAGGTGCAAAAGATTGATTCAATCTGAGATCCGGTTACTGACGTCAGAGGGAAAACAGGCACCTGTTGGCCTCCTTCAGCTGCTGGCAGCTACTTTAGCTTACTGTTACTGCTGACTCTAACAGCTGAGAGCACACACACACACACACACACACACACACACACACACACACACACACGCCACTAGAACCTCAGTAGCACACAGCCCAAAATAAAGTGCCCCTGTGCCCAGTGATACGCTGGTTCGCTGTAGCTTTGATAGCTGCTAAAGCTCCAAACACGACTCTTAAGGATGTTGTGACCACCTCCAGGGTCTAACAGCTGCTCAGCCAAGCATGGCGGAGCGGAGAAAAGCGCTGACCTTTGACCTTGGACACCCTCGCTAGCATCTCCTTTGAAGCCTGTGTGACATCTAACGTGTGTTACGGTTTTTCGGACCAACAGGCTGAGATGTCAGAGTGGTTCTGCGGCAGTGGGTCTGCAGAGGATCCACCTGCGCTCCCAGGATCACATCAACCGGGAATATCGACAGAACCGTGTGAATCCAGACATTTAACCGCCTCTGTTCAGAAGGAATCTAGGACGGTTTTAGGTGGGAATAACCACCAGGGCTCAAAAATGAGCTTCCAATCTTTCCACAACACCGACCGGTGGTCTGGGACGTTTGCCTCCTTTTATAGCCAGACTGGGACTTGTGGCTCACAGTTTGGTCGGTCTCCATGACAGCCGAGCTCAGAGCTGGATCAGTCAGCCTTCAGGAGAACCAAAACATTCCCTTAACAAGAAGAGTTCAAGCACAGACATGATCAGGCTGACTGAGCTGGAGGATGATGATCCTGGGGTGGTTTCCAGCCAGCAGGACCAGCGTGGACGGCCTGGGACCGGCTGGATCAGGTGCTGATAGCAGGCCAGCAGGAGCAGGGTGAGGCCGAGATGGGCGAGGAGCCGGGGGAGCGCCACCAGAGGTGAGACCCGGAGCAGAAACCTCGCAGAGGAGAACCTTCTTCATCTCTGAGTTCATCCTCCACATTCAGAAAGTGACATCGGTTTTTTTTTACTGTATCTTGGCCAAGTTTCATCGCAATACGTGTTAAATTGGTTCAAAAAAACGATAGAATAAAATTTCAAGAAAACTGCTGCTGAGTGTGGCCCCCCTCCCTCAGAGGGGAGCTCCTGTCAGCCTGGACTGAGAACACAACCAGTATTCATCCGCTCTGTTCCAGTAACCCAGTAAACTAGTTCCTGGTCACTTCTGTGGCAGATAAACCTGTCTGGTAATGCTCCCAGTCCCAGCGAAACCATTACAAGCTGCTACCGCCGGGTTTGATAAGCAGCAGCTGCTTTCCCAGCATGCATCAGCAGAGTTCTCCCTCCCTCTGGGCGTCCGAGCCTTAAAGCCGTGTTACAAATAGCCGATACATGATAGCCACATATTTTTAGCTCCTCGCCGTCGTGAACTTCTCCTGCAGGACGACATCAGAGCAACAGTGTGCAGAAAACCGGACAGAACTGGGGAAGACCACAGAAGAAAGCGGTCGCTTACCTTCAACAGTTTCTGTCATACTTTCAAAGTTGCGCTCTGACAGGAGGTCCGAATGTTGCCATGTGAACACAAAGTTCTTCTGTGATTAATCCCAGTAATTCCAGTCAACAGCTGCCTCGTCCCTGTTTTCCTGTTTCTCCCAGCACACAAGTCCTGTTTTCCTGCCAAGCTCCTAAAACCCAGGAACCTTTGTGGTTCCACTGGAGGACGAGGAGGCGGACACAGACCGAGTCCAGTTGGACCTCTTCTCCCGGGAGGGGGCATGTGGCCGGCCCCGCCCCCGCCCCCCCACAGAATTAACCCCACCTGACCCACAGACGGAGGGAGACCCCTGTCCAGAATGCGAGTGGCATCAGCGGAGAACAGAAATCAAAGACTCTCCGTCGACCACTTTGATCGGAAGCGATTGATGATCGTCGCTGGAAGCAGAGAGGAGCTGGAGGTTTTTCTCTTTGTTCCTGGATCCTGGAGTTATTCTTAGAGCGGCCTGCACCCGCTGGTGCTCTCCTTCCCTTTTTAGGCGTTAACCCACCACCCCCTCCCCACACTCCCATTAAAGCTGAGGCTTGACGCCCACGTCTGCCCCCCACTGTGGGAGGTCCACCTCTCCGCTGTTCGCTGACACCCTCTCCTCATTTTTGGTGAGTGAAGCATTGTTGCCAAATTAAATACTGTGGACCAAAGAGACCAAAGGCACAGAATAATCGAGACAAGCGGTTTATTCTGGGAAAACTGGGACTTCTGCACAAACAGGAAAATTAGAGTGAAACTTTGTGAAATCGAAAAAAATGTGATTAAGAAACGACATCAATGACGGTGGGTTCGGGTCAGGTCGTGGTGAAGATTGGTGTTCTGTCGCAGAGGCGTTAATTATTACAAACTTAACTTTTGCAGGTTTTAACATGCTGCATCACTGCACTGCTTTTTCCGCTCTGAGAGGCCGATGATGAGAGCAATGATGAGAACAATGAAACCAATTCCCACCAAAATACAAATCACGGCTGTCTTATTCCTCCCCAACCCTGGAAAAGGGAAAGCAGAGCGGTGAAGTATTCAGAGACATGTGCATCGGGTGTAAAATCATACTCACAGTCGGTACATGGACTCAACCGGGTGAGCTGAAATTACAAAATGGATCATTACAACTGCGCCCAGACCACTTCCTGCACATCACTCATAAATATTTGTGCTCACTTCAGAGGCAGGAACACCGAGATAATTCTGGATCTGATTCCTGGCAATATTGTTGGTGTTACAGGGGAGGAGTCTGCCTTCGTAGAACAGGCAGTCCACGGTCAGGCGGACGTCTGGACGGGTCACCTGCAGTCTGCTCTCCATTATGAATGTATGTGGATTGAAGGTGTGATGCATCACCACCAGAATGACTGGTTTTTCCTCTTGAGACACAGGAAAGACCAGCGTGATTCAGCAATGTGTTATTTATTTACTTGGCTGATTTTCACGACCATCAAACGTTCCAGATTTTGTTTGATCATATTCAGACTTTAATTCCTACCTGGGATTATCTCCAGGGCCTCGTCAATGTCTGTTTTAATTCGGGATTTGACCGGACAGAACAACAGAAAGTATTCTGCGTCTTCCGGATTGTCCACTTCAGCTTGTCCAAGACGTTTAAAGAAGGAAATCCATTCTTCATGAGCGTCTTTGGTTTCTGACGCCACAAGGACGTGAAAACGACTTCCATACACTGAAGAAAGAAGTGAGAACTGTTCAAGATATGAGAACCTCTATCTGACATAAAAGTATTTTTGTAATAACAGATTTGTCGTATCAGTTTTCGATCGCCCTTGTAAAATTAAACAAGATCGAGTTTTCTTACCGCGATTTTCCGAATGCCTGTGGAGGAAAACCAAACGCCATTAGTTAAACCCCCCCGCAAACCTTGAAACACGACAAGTGCGTCACTCGATCGACCTCGACACAGCCAAAGAGAAAAACACCTTAAAAACGTAGAACTCCGACGCATTGCACAATCTGTCACTGTCAGACTCGCAGGAATCGGTAAATGTACAGTTTTTGCATGTCTACTTACTCCATGGATTGATAATTTCCATGTAGCGTCTCTGGCATACTCCCGGTTTGAACACGTCTCGCTGTGTGGCCAGAACTGTTTCGCTTTCGTTTTTACCGAAGGGCGCGACCCACTTTCATGTTTCATGTTCGCCCTTCACAGCAACTGTTGCTGCAAGTGGATCCTCATCCTCAGTTTGCCCATTCTTGTTTTTCTGAGCTTTGTTTCAGACGTTATGGTTTGGAAATACCTACAATAATCCTTAAGGAGTTTAAGATAGGGACGATCAAGACACAAAGTAACTTTGAGGCGATTTTGTCTAAATACGCTGAAAAGGCTGCACATTTTTTGTAATGAATTTTAAAACACGCCTTTTTTTTTTGTTTTAACCATAAGTGTGAACTTTGCCTCCTCTAATTTGGTGCCCTCAGGTGGTTTGTCGCGTAGATGACGTCACTTTTCGGTTTTGTTGCCAAATTAAATACTGTGGACCAAAGAGACCAAAGGCACAGAGTAATCGAGACAAGCGGTTTATTCTGGGAAAACTGGGACTTCTGCACAAACAGGAAAATTAGAGTGAAACTTTGTGAAATCGAAAAAAATGTGATTAAGAAACGACATCAATGACGGTGGGTTCGGGTCAGGTCCTGGGGAAGATTGGTGTTCTGTCGCAGAGGCGTTAATTATTACAAACTTAACTTTTGCAGGTTTTAACATGCTGCATCACCACTTGATCAGCTCTGAGAGGGCGACGATGAGACCAATTCCCACCAAAATACAGATCACACCGACGGCTACCACTTCCTTATTCCTCCTCAACCCTGGAAAAAGGAAAGCAGTGCGGTGAAGTCTTCAGAGACATGTGCATCGGGTGTAAAATCATACTCACAGTTGGTATCACAGTTGGTACGACTGTCGATATCACAGTTGATACAACAGTTGGTACGTCGACTCCACCAGGTGAGCTGAAATTACAAAATGGATCGTCACAACTGCGCCCAGACCACTTCCTGCACATCACTCATAAATATTTGTGCTCACTTCAGGGGCAGGAAAACCGAGACAAATCTGGATCTGATTCCTGGCAATATTGTTGATGTTACAGGGGAGGAGTCTGCCTTCGTAGAACAGGCAGTCCACGGTCAGGCGGACGTCTGGACGGGTCACCTGCAGCCTGCTCTCCATTATGATTGTATGTGGATTGAAGGTGTGATGCATCACCACCAGAATGACTGGTTTTCCCTTCTTGAGACACAGGAAAGACCAGCGTGATTCAGCAATGTGTTATTTATTTACTTGGCTGATTTTCACGACCATCAAACTTTCCAGATTTTGTTTGATCATATTCAGACTTTAATTCCTACCTGGGATTATCTCCAGGGCCTCATCAATGTCTGTTTTAATTCGGGATTTGACCGGACAGAACACCAAAAGGTAATCTGCGTCTTCCGGATTGTCCACTTCATCATGTCCAAGACGTTTAAAGAAGGAAATCCATTCTTTATGAGCGTGTTTGGTTTCTGACGCCACAAGGACGTGAAAACGACTTCCATACACTGAAGAAAGAAGTGAGAACTGTTCAAGATACGAGAACCTCTATCTGACATAAAAGTATTTTTGTAATAACAGATTTGTCGTATCAGTTTTCGATCGCCCTTGTAAAATTAAACAAGATCGAGTTTTCTTACCGCGATTTTCCGAATGCCTGTGGAGGAAAACCAAACGCCATTAGTTAAACCCCCCCGCAAACCTTGAAACACGACAAGTGCGTCACTCGATCGACCTCGACACAGCCAAAGAGAAAAACACCTTAAAAACGTAGAACTCCGACGCATTGCACAATCTGTCACTGTCAGACTCGCAGGAATCGGTAAATGTACAGTTTTTGCATGTCTACTTACTCCATGGATTGATAATTTCCATGTAGCGTCTCTGGCATACTCCCGGTTTGAACACGTCTCGCTGTGTGGCCAGAACTGTTTCGCTTTCGTTTTTACCGAAGGGCGCGACCCACTTCCTGTCATGTTCGCCCTTCACAGCAACTGTTGCTGCAAGTGGATCCTCATCCTCAGTTTGCCCATTCTTGTTTTTCTGAGCTTTGTTTCAGACGTTATGGTTTGGAAATACCTACAATAATCCTGAAGGAGTTTAAGATAGGGACGATCAAGACACAAAGTAACTTTGAGGCGATTTTGTCTAAATACGCTGAAAAGGCTGCACATTTTTTGTAATGAATTTTAAAACACGCCTTTTTTTTTGTTTTAACCATAAGTGTGAACTTTGCCTCCTCTAATTTGGTGCCCTCAGGTGGTTTGTCGCGTAGATGACGTCACTTTTCGGCACCTGCAGCCTTTTTATTTTTTGAGCGTAGTTGCGCTTCCGCTCCGCTAGGTGGCGGTAACACTCACCGCCAGAGTGGGCCAGAGGAACGAGTGAGACGAACAAGGACGAGGGAAAAATATTTAAGTCTAACGTTTGTGTTTAATTTTACAGGCCTTGTCCAACTTCCAGATATAGCACATTAATTTGTGAAAATTATTTTCATATTTAAATAATAAAAACAACACAAAATTTGCTTTACATTTTCTTTACTTTGGCATTATTTTATTTTAAAAGTTTATTTTTGCTCCCAACTGGTCGGATCTACGTTAACGAGATCTGTCCCGTCTGATTCCCAGAATGTGACACAGCTTTCCAACGAACCATCTCAGCCCACCGTACAAATACCTGAAAAAGCTCGTCACCAGATTCACAACTGAAACAGAAAAGAAAAATCGGTTTGTTAACAACAAAATCATTAACATTTCACAAAACTTTTAATGATTTTAAAATGATTTTAGGTGAATAATATTATAGGAGTCTTTAAACACTCACTGGTTTTGGTAATTTTCTTCACAGAAGCAAGGACCCACTGATGAAACCAGTTCAACCAGTAAAAGACCATAAAGAGGATGTCTGAGAACACGTGACTACAAGGTTGGTGGGCACCTCGATGATGAGACTAATTCTCAACAAAAAACAGATCACACCTGAGACTATCACTACCTTATTCTTCCACAACCCTGGAAAAGGGAAAGCAGAGCGGTGAAGTCTTCAGAGACATGTGCATCGGGTGTAAAATCATACTCACAGTTGGTATCACAGTTGGCACATCGACTCAACCAGGTGGGCTGAAATTACAAAATGGATCATTACAACTGCGCCCAGACCACTTCCTGCACATCACTCATAAATATTTGTGCTCACTTTAGAGGCAGCAAAACCGAGACAACTCTGGATCTGATTCCTGGCAATATTGTTGATGTTACAGGGGAGGAGTCTGCCTTCGTAGAACAGGCAGTCCACGGTCAGGCGGACGTCTGGACGGGTCACCTGCAGCCTGCTCTCCATTATGATTGTATGTGGATTGAAGGTGTGATGCATCACCACCAGAATGACTGGTTTTCCCTCTTGAGACACAGGAAAGACCAGCGTGGATTCAGCAATGTGTTATTTATTTACTTGGCTGATTTTCACGGACCATCAAACGTTCCAGATTTTGTTTGATTATATTCAGACTTTAATTCCTACCTGGGATTATCTCCAGGGCCTCATCAATGTCTGTTTTAATTCGGGATTTGACCGGACAGGAACACCAGAAAGTATTCTGCGTCTTCCGGATTGTCCACTTCATCATGTCCAAGACGTTTAAAGAAGGAAATCCATTCTTTATGAGCGTGTTTGGTTTCTGACGCCACAAGGACGTGAAAACGACTTCCATACACTGAAGAAAGAAGTGAGAACTGTTCAAGATACGAGAACCTCTATCTGACATAAAAGTATTTTTGTAATAACAGATTTGTCGTATCAGTTTTCGATCGCCCTTGTAAAATTAAACAAGATCGAGTTTTCTTACCGCGATTTTCCGAATGCCTGTGGAGGAAAACCAAACGCCATTAGTTAAACCCCCCCGCAAACCTTGAAACACGACAAGTGCGTCACTCGATCGACCTCGACACAGCCAAAGAGAAAAACACCTTAAAAACGTAGAACTCCGACGCATTGCACAATCTGTCACTGTCAGACTCGCAGGAATCGGTAAATGTACAGTTTTTGCATGTCTACTTACTCCATGGATTGATAATTTCCATGTAGCGTCTCTGGCATACTCCCGGTTTGAACACGTCTCGCTGTGTGGCCAGAACTGTTTCGCTTTCGTTTTTACCGAAGGGCGCGACCCACTTCCTGTCATGTTCGCCCTTCACAGCAACTGTTGCTGCAAGTGGATCCTCATCCTCAGTTTGCCCATTCTTGTTTTTCTGAGCTTTGTTTCAGACGTTATGGTTTGGAAATACCTACAATAATCCTTAAGGAGTTTAAGATAGGGACGATCAAGACACAAAGTAACTTTGAGGCGATTTTGTCTAAATACGCTGAAAAGGCTGCACATTTTTTGTAATGAATTTTAAAACACGCCTTTTTTTTTTGTTTTAACCATAAGTGTGAACTTTGCCTCCTCTAATTTGGTGCCCTCAGGTGGTTTGTCGCGTAGATGACGTCACTTTTCGGCGCCTGCAGCCTTTTTAATTTTTTAGCGTAGTTGCGCTTCCGCTCCGCTAGGTGGCGGTAACACTCACCGCCAGAGTGGGCCAGAGGAACGAGTGAGACGAACAAGGACGAGAGAAAAATATTTAAGTCTAACGTTTGTGTTTAATTTTACAGGCCTTGTCCAACTTCCAGATATAGCACATTAATTTGTGAAAATTACTTTCATATATTTATTTATTTTCATATTTCATGGTCGGATCTACGTTAACGAGATCTGTCCCGCCTGATTCCCAGAATGTGACACAGCTTTCCAACGAACCATCTCAGCCCACCGTACAAATACCTGAAAAAGCTCGTCACCAGATTCACAACTGAAACAGAAAAGAAAAATCAGTTTGTTAACAAAATCATTAACATTTCACAAAACTTTTAATGATTTTAAAATGATTTTAGGTGAATAATATTATAGGAGTCTTTAAACACTCACTGGTTTTGGTAATTTTCTTCACAGAAGCAAGGACCCACTGATAAAACCAGTTCAACCAGTAAAAGACCTTAAAGACGATGTCGGAGAACACGGCGACTACAGGGTTGGGGGGCAGCCCGAGCCAATCCTGGATTTGATCCCTGGCAGCCTGGTTGATGGCGCACCTGAGGAGTTTGCCTTCGTGGAACAGGCAGTCGACGGTCAGAGAGACGTCTGCGCGGGTTACCTGTTGTCTGCTCTCCATAATGGTCAGATTCCGATTAAAGGTGTGATGCATCACCACCAGAATCGCTGCTTTTCCATCTGAAAACGTAGGATGAGTTAGAAATGTAAGTTTCACTTATTTGGTTGGTTGAACGACCATCAAACTTTACATATTTAGTTTCGTATTAGGGCTTCAATTCTTACCTGGAATTTTCTCCAGGGCCTCGTCAATGTCTGTTTTTATTCGGGATTTGACCGGACAGAAAACCAAAAGGTAATCTGCGTCTTCCGCATTGTCCACTTCAGCATATCCAAGACGTTTAAAGAAGGAAATCCATTCTTTATGAGCGTTCTTGGTTTCTGACGCCACGTAGACAAAGAATTTCCCTCTACTTTCACGGAAGAAAGAAAGTAAATAAAGTATAAACGAACGCATTTTTCCACAATTGATCTGTGCAGTACAACAGTTCTACTTTCGCTTTTACAGCAGGAGGCGTGACCGGAAGTGCTGGACGAGCGTGAAAGCAAGTTTCAGGCGGGGTGAAGCGATAAATTCCACTGTCAGACAGGCGGATTACAGCTAGATTACAGTTGCGACAAGAAGGAAGACCAGTACCAATTCTAATATCAGTCTAATCTTGTAGGTTTTTTTTTTTTTTTTTTTTTGTAAAACGTTGTAATTCTGTAAATTGTTGTAAGCGTAAACAATACTCAAATCTACGTAATTTTTTGCTTGTTTGGATGATTTAAATGAAGTTTTTACACGTGACTGGTGACGCTGTCAGCCTCTCCCGTCAGACTGCTGGCGGGAGGACACGCCCACCTGCTGGCTGCTGCTGCCTTTCCGATCGGCTCGAATTTCTGAGCGCTGAACTCGTCCGTTGCTCTTTTTCGAAAGAAAAACGATCTTCTAAGTGTGCTTGCAGCACGAAAACAATTCAACACTGCGTCGCATTAGTGTGACGTCACATTGATCGCTCTTCTTCACTGCTACTGACTGATTTAAAAAAAACTCCGTCTAAAGAAGACAGCAGATTAAGTTTTCTGTGTTTATTGAAGTTTTTTATTTCTTTTCGGGCGCAAACGTTTTTCACTCACAAGGAATATGTAATACCTACCAGTAAACACTCCTCAGTTGCACCTGAACCGTGTTGAAACCGCGGTCCGTTTGTCGAACAGTGGCAGAGTTTACGACAGACCGTGAAGGCACCAGCAGATGCAGCAGGGGGAGCGTTCCATTCCGCTGCGCGTCAGCCAGAAACAGCGTGCAAATCCGCCTGCCTCGCGTTGACGCCAACTTCAGCGCCAGTGTTTCCAGCAGCCGCCTGGGCCTTCCTGACTGTTGGCCTCTCCTGGAGATTACCGGTGCCGGGGGAGAAGGCGGAGGTGGAGGCCAGGCTGGACGCCATGGAGGCTGTCGGTGCTTCCAGAGGCAGTGAGCTGTAGGTCGGTCGGCTCCGTCGGTCTCTGCCGTATTTCTCCAGCCATCGAAAAACAATGGAAGCCAGGGACCAGCAGCTGAAGTAGCCAACACCAGATCTGGTAAAACTGCAGTTTCAGACGCGTTTTTCTTGTCTGACGTCGTTCTACAAAACTAAATTTGTTTGTGTTTAATGCTGGTGGATTTGTATGTGCGCGTCAGTTTGGGAATGACATTTTAAATATACAGCTAAAACGTTTGTTTTGGCTGTTCTGCCTTTCTCTTATTTGGTTTTGTGTATTAATCTGTGTCTACATGTACAGTCATGACGATGACAGTGGAGCTTTTCAGGAATTCTATATATTCTAGACAGACGTTTTACAGAAAATCTTGTAGTATATTTACAGTAGTTGACTTGTGGTTATCAGAAGTAGCTTGCGAGGAGTTTTGTTCCACACTTTCTTTCTGCAGCCTCACAGCTGTGTTGTCAACATGGGATCACTCATTTTTGCAGTAATGTCAGGCGTGTTGAGGGTTTCTGTCCTGTCTTTGCAGCCATAACTCCCACATGGTGTTTGTGCACCTGGAATGGAACCTGCTCCCAGTGGGGGGAGATGTCGCCATTATATGTGCCCAGAAAGAGGAAATCTGCCAAGTCACAACGTAAGAGAGGCCACTTGGTCCAGGTCGTCAAAGCAGTGCTTTTCATTCATGTACTTTTAAAGCTTTGAATCAGTTTTGTTTCTCTTTCAGCTGTCAAACAGAAGCCAGAGAGAGCCTGTGAGCTGCATTCCGTCGGCTTGTTGAAAGTAAGGATGAACTTGACTGTGTTGTGTTGCTGTTTGTGGATGTGACCTCTCATCTGTTCCTGTCCTGCAGAACGACGGGTTTCAGTCCCACCAGACTCTGAAGATGAGACGACCATGCAGCAGAAAAAGGTATGAAATGCCTAGAACCTGCAGGACTGACCTCAGAACACATAATACATAATAATAATAATAATAATAATAATAATAATAATGATCATCCTTTAAGGCTTTTCTCTGAAACAGGTATGAGGAACTCCAGAGTTCTCCCATAGAAACGACCAGCAGTTGCTCACTGATGCCATCAGGTGGACTTGCCGGTGAGACAGAGCCGAGGTCTCAGGATGTGTGCACTCAGGGTCCAGAGACCCGCAAGGAGCAGCCCCTGTCCCAGAACAAGAGCTTTACCACTAGGAGGGACAGAGGCCTGAACCCCTGGGCCCCAGGGGGAGATGGAAGCCAGGAGCAGATCTGGAACTCTGGCAGAGATCCGGTGGATCACTTCTCTCCGGACCAGACCTGGGTTCCTGACAGAGGCCGGGAAGAAGAAGGAGCGGAGCAAGCCTGGATGGCGGGTCAGACACAAGGTCCAGAGCAGGACTGGGTGGCTGATGGAGGCCTAGGCCAGAACCAGGCTTGTGGGTGCAGACAGAAATCCAGCAGGGGGTCAGGGCTCCTCGGGTTCCCAGCAGGTCTGGGAACCGCTTCAAAACCAGGACCAAACCTGGAGTGAGACCAGCAGAGATGGAGAGCACATCTGGAGGCCTGGTGCGTTCTTAGCAATCAAATGAGAATAAGCAGAATAATAGAGAATAAATAGCTTTTAAACATGGATTATTGGTTAACCTCATTCTCTCTGTGAGTCTGTCCAGACTTGAACATGAAGAAAGTCCAGAGGGACGATGTGGGTCAAAGACCACCTCGTAGGGACTCCCCAGGGCCACCAGGGCCCAGACGCCCTCGTAAGTGAGAACCGGCAGGGTTTTGTTAAATTCTTATTTTGACTTGATTTGTTGTCTGTGTAGGTTCTCAGTCATCCAGGTCATAGTTATCCGAGAAAAGATTCTGTGTTCATCTGGACGTTTCAATTTTCTTTGGAAAACGTTTCGCCTTCTATCCAAAAGGCTTCATCAGTTCTGATCCGTTACAGTGCAGAGCTTGAAGATATAGCCCTTTTCGACCATTGGAATGCTAATGTCAACTGAGAGTCATTGCATTAGTATGCCAGTGGCCTGAGTGGATGTCTCGGGGGTCGTTGGTAGGGTCGTTGGCAGAGTACACAGAACACAGAATCTTTTCTCGGATGACTTGATTTGTTGGTCATAGAAAACACAACCACCTGCAGAAAATGCATTGTTATATCATTTCAGGTTTGCGTGAGACGTCCATGCTGCAGCGGAGCGGAGGAGCAGAACCCCCCCAGCATCTCCATCAGGAAGGACCCTCCTACCTACCCCGCAGTAAAGAAATGTGAAAACATCTCAAATTATTATTAAAGATAGGAGATGTTTTATTCCATACAGCAGAAATGAGAGTATGTTATTTCTGTCAAAGAAAAAGCTGTCTTGTTTTTACTTCTCCAGGAAGTCAGGAGGAGTGTTGGCACCTCCAGATCGTGGCCAAGGGCAGAGTCAGCTGCCCAAAGTGCAAAAGTGTGAGCAGGAAGACGGTTGAAGGTCTGAAGAAACACATGGAGAACTGCAGACAGGTGAGGTGCATCCAGACCCTGCAGGGAATCACAGTCTGAAGTTAATAAATCTGTTGTTTGCTGAGAACCTCTCCATTTTATTTGATGAATAAATCAATTTGTATTGGGTTATTTTTGTGATGTCCAGC
Organism: Tetraodon nigroviridis; assembly: GCA_000180735.1. Classification (NCBI taxonomy): domain Eukaryota; kingdom Metazoa; phylum Chordata; class Actinopteri; order Tetraodontiformes; family Tetraodontidae; genus Tetraodon; species Tetraodon nigroviridis. The sequence continues at coordinate 2,060 of CAAE01009444.1, read as the reverse complement.
AACCTTTTACCTGCCAGCACTGTGGGAAGCAGCTGAAGTCCTCCACAGGGATGAAGTATCACATCATGGCCGACCACAGTCATCTGGTAACGACCTTCAGACCTCCAGACCTCCTCTGTTTCGCTCTTTGCCCTTAATCATTTTATTAAAACCGGTTTTAGCCCTCATCTAATGACGCCAAGGACCTGGGCGATCGTGTGGTCAAAAACAATCTGCGCAAAATCCTGAAGAGGCTGGGAAAGTTAAAGTGCTCCACGGAGGTAAACTGGCCGTTAGTGGTGTGATTCGTCCGAAAGAGGTGCTTTGAACTTTGACCTCTCCTGCCAGGGCTGCAGCGCAGCGTTCAGCAGCATCATGGGATACGTGTACCACACCAGGAAGTGTGGGAAGCAGGAGTCCGAGCTGGAGAAGCTGCTGCTCAACTGCTCCCACTGTGGGAAACCCTACAGGTCCAAAGCGGGTCTGGAGTATCACCTGAGATCAGAGCACGCTCCCGTGAGTCGCAGCATCCAACGGCACAAAGGGTCAAAGCGTAGACCGAGACTGATAACACGGGCAAATAATGTCAGTATTTTACTTTCACTTACAACACAATCTTATTTTTGAGCAGTAGGAAGCAGATTTCTTAATAAAACGCAAATATACATTTTATATGGTGGCAGTTATATAGTAATGAAAAAAACCCCCAATAAATATAAAGTAAGAAACTCAAGCAGGAATGGCATAATATGTTTAGATGGATGGATTTTTTTCCTTTCACGCTACCCTCTTTCACAGGTGCCGCTTAAGAACGATGAAGAGGAGGACCAGAAGGCTGAGAGGGAGGCCAACACGGAGAGGACAGCCAGCGGTCGGGTGCAGCGAGCGTCAGCCCAGGTGGCCAACTTCCACCTGGCTGAGATCGCCAACAACGAGCTGCCCAAAGACTGGCTCAAGAGGCGGTTCCAGTCGGACCTGGTGCCTGATGATCAAAAGGTGAGGACAGCTGGAGGGACGGATGAAGCTGGACGCTCTGTTGCTCTGGGTCACTCTTTTATCGCCCGCAGCTGAAGTACGCCCGGCCGGGCCTGCCCGCCTTCAGCCAGGAGGTGCTGAGGAAGTGGAAAAATGAGGTGAAGCTGCAGAAGAAGGTCAAGTGTCCCAACCAGGTAGAAGATGCTTCATCTTGAGGAAGAGGAAATCTGAAAGATCTGTAAAATATTGATTTAGTGTTGCGATGTATTAATAGAACAGTGGAAGATTCATGATGAATCAGCCTCATCTACAAATACCCTCAAATTAATCTGTTTAAAATGTTATGTTTTAATTGTTTGATTTCATTGTTAGATTTTGTCTGCTTACTGGACCTGGTGAGTCTACCTGCTGGTGCAGAGAAACATTATTGATCGGTTCTCATTGATCAGTTATTCCCAACATTGACAGCAGAACTGCAGATTAATGTGTACTGACACGAGAAGCAGGACTGATCTAGAATCTGTTCAGGTTCTTTGAGATGAGTCCAAAATGTCTCCTTTTTATGTGTTTCCATCTGTATCACCTGTTGCAGGGTTGTTGCTCCACCTACACCAGCGTGTCGGGGCTCAAGGCTCATCTGGGACTCTGTACGAAGGTACGTCAGCGTCCTTCTTTACCTCTGGACCCACCCTTTGCTCAGGCCGGTCTGTGGATGACAGAAGCTTCAGCACGTTGGTTCTGGCAGATTTCTGCTCTTTCATTTTGTTTTTTGACAAGGCTGCAATTGATCTTGATTCCTGTGGTCTCAGGGTGAATTTGAGGTGGGAAAGTACAGGTGTCTGATCTGCAATAAGGAGTTCAACTCTGAAAGTGGAGTCAAGTACCACATCAACTCCATCCACTCCGAGGTACCAAATGTTTCTGCTCTCTTCATCATTCTGTGCACATCAGGCTTTTACTTAATAACATTTGCATTTCCGACCTCCACAGGACTGGTTTGTGACCAACAAAAAAGCATTTAAGAAGTTTGAGAAGTTCCTCAAGAACCAGTCCAGAGATTTTGTGCCCGGTGTAGCCAAGCAAGGTTTGGACCAGTACCACCACAA